>ML840663.1:4541-19254 GCA_009831015.1 Picea engelmannii | reverse complement strand
ATTCCAAAATGCTCCATGAGGGAGAATTTGTTGAAGGAGAAACATAGTGGAGGATTGGTCGGACATTTCGGTCATGACAAGACGTTCACAAAGTTGAATGAGTCATATTTTTGGCCAAGAATCTGAGAAGACATCAAAAGATTCGTGGACCAATGTAGAATTTGTCAACATTCAAAAGGGAAGAGGCAAAATACATGCTTTTATCAACCGTTACCCATACCTGACAGGCCGTGGGATGCAGTCAACATGGACTTCATATTGGGACTACCAAGAATGCAAAGAGGGTTTGAATCAATCTTTGTAGTGGTAAACATATTTTCTATGATGGCACACTTCATACTGTGTCAGAAAACGAATGACACAACTCACATTGCAAATCTGTTTTTCAAAGAGGTCATTCGACTTCATGGCTTACCAAGGAACATATTTTCATATTGAGACACCAAGTTTGTGGGATACTTCTGGAGGACCTTATGGAAAAATCTAGGAATAAACTTGTTGTTCAGCTCAGCTTATCATCCTCAGATGGATGGACAGACAGAAGTTGTGAACAAGAGTTTGGGAGACTTGTTGAGGAGCTTGGTGACAGAACGCCACAGTCAGTGGGACAACATATTACCACAGGTGGAGTTTTCTTATAATGACTCTCTTAATAGGATCACAGGACAGAGTCCATTTCAATTTTTTTATGGCATGTAGCTGAGAGGAATTTCTGAGCTGAGGGATTCAGAACAGATTGTGACTAGGAGTGCTAGTGCAGAGGATTTCATAGAAGCGATGAAGGAACTTCACAGCCAGGTGAAGGAGTGATTTCAAAACTCAAGCCAAGAGTATAAGAACAGAGAAGATCAACACAGGAGACAAATTCAATTTGAGGTTGGTGATTTGATTTTGGCACATCTGAGAAAGGAAATATTCTTGAGTGGAACATATAATAAACTGAAGATGAAGAAAATCAGACCATGTAAGGTCTTGAAGAAATTTGGGGTGAATGCATATGAGATTGAATTACCCGATGGGATCAGAATTTCTCTGATATTCAATGTCTCGGATTTGTACCCTTATAAAGATGAGGAAGAAAAAGAAGGTAGTGAACAACCAGAGATTCAGTGGACAAAACAAATGCCAGTTGCAGAAAATCCACAGATGGAGCGCATACTGGACAGAAGAGTTGGTAAGAGGACCAGGTGAAAGAAATACTTTGAATACTTGGTCAAGTGGAAGGGACATCCAGTTGAAGATTCCAGATGGGAAAATGAAGTAGAGATCCAAAAGCATGGACAGATTGTGCGAGATCTGATGGACATGAGCCCATGAAAATTTTCAAGCGAGGGAGTATGATGCAGGAGCATCGCAAGGGCGTGCAAGCATAGCTAGTAGCGAGACAACGCAGAGATAAGAGACAGCTGGAAAAGCACCAAGCACATTTTTTGAAAATGTTTTGAAATATTAATGAAGTAATTAAGTGGAGGCATGCTTGTATTATTGTAAAAGGACCTTGAGTGATCTGCTCTCGTCCATAGTAGATAGGAGCCTTTATGTGTAATGAATGTAGGTAGATAGAATTTAATTCTAGATTAGACAGTTTTAGGAGCGAGGAGGGAAACATGATATAGACACCCTCCCTTGTATCATTGTAACAATTAGCAGCATGATCAATAGAGAATAGAGAGAACAAGAAGCAGAGTGCTATGTAAAGAAGAGAGCTATGTAAAGAAGAACCCATGTACAAAAGTTCTGGATTAATACAAGAAATCTTTAGTTCAAACTCATGGTGTTAAATTGCTTCCTGTGTTGTGCATGTTGATTGATATATGTTTTTTTACCCTATATTATGCATTTTCTTTGATGTGTGATTGTTTGATTTCACATTTAATGTCTGGAATCTGAAGAGAGGGAGAGTAAAGAATGTGTTTCAATTGTTTCTCTGTCTGAGAAAGAGGTTTCCTGCAAGGAGTGCAGTGAAATTGTCCGCAAGGAGTGCATTGATGGGTTCAGAGTATCAATCTCTATAAGCTCAGAAGACATAACGTTACTCTCATTCTCGCAGAAGTGAAAATTAAGCACAGGAGCCGTGCAAGGAGTGTGCAGGCTGAGTGAAGTCTCAGTGTTTGCAAATTGAGAAAAGTTGTTGAAAGACTGTTGTCACAGAGAGTGTGCAGAGTCGAAGAGGGCTAGTGCCTTGAAGAGTTGTAAGGAGTCGCAGCGACGTTGTTGCAGAAAGGAGAAATTTCATGGAAGAACACTGTGTTTGTTTCGCAGAAATCATCAAGGGAGCTTTAGACGGTCGAAATTCTCTGAGGGGAATTCATGAGGTTCCGAGAACCGTCGAATCATGTAGAGGAGCAGGGAAGTTACGGTCAGGAGAAATCAGACCATTGGATCACTCGCGGAATTCATTTCAGAGTTTCGGGAGTTGAAAGGTTGACACCTTCACATCAATACTCACAAGATTGCAAAAGGCGAAGTCGCGAAATTGAGAACGAATCTGAGCCATCAGTTAGAAGGAGGATACATGTCGCGAAATCACCCGTATCGAGGTTTCAGGCATTTGGAGGTTGGAGAGAGATGTCATTCAACTTCGTGAATGGTGAAGCTACGAAGTGAATCACAGTCATCCATTAGGAGGAGAATAGGTGGCAGAGATCTAGGGATCTCGCGAAATCAGAGGTTCACAGGGTGAGAGCCCAAAGATTGAGCGCTCCAAGTCGCAAGAGGAAAAATCGTGAGGAGCATGAATATCCATTGGATCCAAGTCATGGGAGGACCATTGGATTAGGAACCCCATCACATTTTATGTCTTGGGGGTTCGGAGGTTGAAGGGAGTTGTTTTCAACTTCAGAAGTCATGAAGCCGTGAAGTGTCGAGAGCCAGCACGAGGGACACGCGACAGAACTGCATAGTGGGCCCAGAATTAAACCAATGGACAAATGTCACCTATACTGAGGAGTCAACACCCCGTTGACCTCTCGTGTCTCGGGGACTCAGGAGAAAAGGGAACGAAGGTTCGAGCCTTCAACTCGTGAAGACGCGAGGGGCGAAAGGTGCTAGTGCTTAGTCTAGCCAGTGGTCGTGCAAGGAGGGCATTGAAAAAGGGATAGTTGTACCCATTTCGTGATCTCGGGTATCGCAAGATCGCAGAGGAAGAGTCGGAAGTCACGACTCGCGAACTCACAAAATCGTGAGCCACGGAAAAGGACCTGTGGATCAATTTGAAAGGGGATTCCAATAGAAAATCTGAGAGAGTCGATCCAGCTTCAAGGGCATATAGAATGATCCTGTGAGCGGATATCAGCCCGAGGGCCGATAGGTCTACGTCAGATACCGAGGAGCGATTCCAGAAGTGACTCTAGGTGGGTGAGGGTAATAAGGGTAATTAATTAATTAAAGAAATTAATTTATGGAGGAATTAAGGGGATGGGTGACACTTGTACAAGGAGGATTTTTAGGAATTAATTTATTAAACATTAATTTAAATGGGATTTTGGGAAGGTAACTAAGTTTGAAACTCTATATAATGGAGGGAGGAGAAGGAGGAAGGATCTCTTATGTTTGTGTAACGTTACACTGTAGAAATATATACTTGACTGACTTAGCTTCTGGGAGTTGGGATAACCTACTCAGTGAGGAGTGGTAGTTCGGCCTTGCGAGGCGAGCTGGGAGCTACTTGATTCTTGGTTAGTGTGCATGGCACCTTTGTGGCTCGGGGGGATAAGGGGGAAGAAGAGTACCCCTAGCATTGGCTGGGAGGTACCAGTGAAGTCTCATCGTTTGGCAAGTGGGAGTTGCACGGAGTGTGTGAGACATCAACTCAGAGCGGGTGATCAAGCAACAATACGCTTTATTTATTTTTTCATGGTAGATTGTAATAGGATTTATGCTTTGGATCTGCATGTTTAATTGGGTAAGTAAATTGATTGTCTTATCGTTCTAGTTGATGACTAAATTTTTCCATAGCCTATAGCTCGATGATTGATTGACTCCCTTGGCCTTCGATTCCCGGCATGTCTTGACCACTCTATGGTGTATTGATTTGTGAATATTGTGGTTGTTTTTTCCTTTCATCCCTAGCTCGTCAGTCCTCGCCTGAGTAGTCAACTAGGAGCCTGATATACAGTCGTCACATTGACGTTAATAGACCTATGGATCTCAACGCCCTGCTTTTCTGTGCGTGGATGATGAGCAAAGTACGTTCCTGTCAGTCGTCTACCTCCATTAATGTCCTTGGCTAATTGTTTGACTTGCACCATCTCGCAAAGACCTATGTGTATGGATTATATTGCATTGTTTTCTTTGTGTCTTGACTGATAGAATCGTTATGATCATTTCAATGACTTTTCCCATTGGATCCTTGCATTTCTCTTACTGTTGTCTACGTTGTATTGGTATTCTGGCAATGGAAAAATGATTTTATTCCCTGTCTGCATTTTTATATTTGGTATTCTCACAATGGAAAAATGATTTGATTCCTTGTCTGCATTTTTATATTTGGTATTCTACCAATGGAAAATGAATTGATTCCATGTCTTCATTTTGGTATTGGTATCCTAGAATGGAAAAATGTTTTTATTTGTTATTCTTGTCTGCATTGTATTGGTATTCTGGCAATGGAAAAACCATTTGATTCACTGTCTGCATTTTTATATTTGGTATCCTGGAAATGGAAAAACGTATTTTTTGTGACATTCATGTATACGTTGTATTGGTATCCTGGCAATGGAAAAACGAAATCATTTCTTTGTCTACATTTTTATAATTGGTATCTTGGTAAGGGAAGGGAGTTTTAGTCATTCCTGTATGCATTTTCATTTGGAATCCGAGCAATGAAAAAGGGAAACCACGACTTTTCCATTTAAAACATTTCTAAGATTGTCGTTGAAGTGCCCATGTTTTTTCTTTTAAAAGTTAATAGAGATTGTCGTTGAATGCACACATTTTTTATTTTAAAATTTGACAGATATTGTTGTTGAATGCCCACGTTTTTTATTTTAAAAGTTGACTGCGATTGCTGTTGAAATGCCTACATTTTTTCTTTTAAAAGTTGATTGAGATTTCTTTTGAAATGCCCACGTTTTTGCTTTTAAAAGTTGACAGATATTGTTGTTGAAATGCCCACATTTTTGCTTTTAAAAGTTGACTGAGATTGTTGTTTAAATGCCCATGATTTTTCTTTTAAAATGAGACCGAGATTGTTGTTTAAATGCCCACGTTCTGCCTATTAAATGTGACTGAGTTTGAGGTAAATAACCATGGATTTGCCCAAAAAAAAAATTGACTGAGTTCACTGTTGAAGGGACACGAATTTGCTATTTAGAATGTTGACTGTGTTGATTGTTGAATGACCACGAGTTGATCCTTCTATAGTTTGTCTTGTCTTCTTATTCTCCTTCAATTTGAGTGTACCTAGCCTTCTCACTGCGAAACATTAATTTCTACAACCATGTTATTGGACAAATTAATTTCTATGTAACTGCCATGTTAATTGCCAGGCTAATTGCTACAACAATGTCAGAGGACAACAATTTCCTTCTTAATATTAATTGCCACAACGATGTCATTTGCTACAATGATGTTAACAGTCAATAGTTCTCTTCTTAAAGCAATAGACAACTAGTTATTTTTGGTACGTATATCTTAGATAGACGACATGTGTAATTTAATTGATTACAAGTGTGATATTGTAGCATTTTACATTGATGTGGCTAATGTAGTTATATATTGTCATTTGATAGTTAGATGGTAATTTAAGGGATTACTTAGAATTACCCTTTTAGATGGTGATTAATGGTTAAATGAGTTTAGGATTATTGACCAAAGTACAGATTAATCTTGATAAATTAAATTGTAGCTAATGATTAAATCATAATGCAGCATTTCTGAACTAATTCGTAATTGAGGTTATTTCGATTGAAATTAATGCTTGATTGTATTGTAGAATTTCCAATTGGTTCGAAGGTGATGTTATTTAGATTGAATGTAATGGATATGGTGTAAAGTAGAATGGCCAATTGGATTGTATTAATTGTTAATAAGTTGATAAGTTAAAGATTAAATTATAATTTAGACTTGCTAAATTTCGATGGATACTCAATGTCAAAAACAATTTGTAACTGTTGACTAGTTTAGACTTGATGAATGGGTCAGGTGGTTGACGAAGCCATGAATTCCCTGGTAGTCATCCTCTTGTGTCTCATCGACCTTTTGTGTGGGGTGTGGGTATAGTGTCCCTCTTAGTATTCGGCTCCTAGTGCGTAAGAGTTTTCTAGAGTCCTTGGTCCAAATAGGATGTGTTGCACCAAGGTTATTGACGTGTCTATCACCTGGGGATGACATGATTCCTGATGAGGGGATGATGGTGCACCCCATTTGGATAGCGAAGAATGATAACTTGGCTGGAGTCGGTGCCTTCCATGTGAGTGTTGTCGAGCATTGTAAGTTTGTTTTTGCGTACAGGTTGAACGCCTTCAAGCGTTTGGTTTGTGCACCTTATGGTTCTAGTATTTGTTCGTCAAGGTCTTTGTGTCAGGATGGGGATTTTTTCCCTTGGATTATAGGTGTGGTCCTATTGTGTCGGGCGGGTATTCCTTTCTCCTAGTTTTAATGCATGTTTCGCTCTGTTTCTCCTGTGCTAGTGCATTGAGTCATAGTTGCATGTTATCTGGAATTCATTCTTACGTTCTTTGTCAGTGGTGAGGTAAACTGTTGTTGTCATCACCTTCTTTCCCTATAAAAAAGAAAATTAAAAACAAATTTCACTTCTACTTCGCTTGTAGTCTTAAAGAAGGGGGAGTTACATATGGTATCAAAGCGAGTTCGACCCGTGACTTGGGATCACTACAACTTTCATTGATATGATTGACTATAATGTTGCTAATTAAGTTGAATTGTACTCATGTAGGTAATCATGGTTAGAGGACACCGCAGAGGCACATGAAGGGGTGTTAGGGGAGGAGGCACGATGCCTCTAGTAGAATCCACACCCGAGGGGTCTAACCCCCATGGAGATGAACATGTTGTTGGGCAGAAACAGATAACAGTATGTGATGTGGTCGGAATGATGAGATATTTTGAGTGCATGTTTGAGGCACTAATCAGCCATTTGGACAGAGATGAGGCCAGAGTGCTGACACCCCTTGAGGGTATACCGCGTGCTCCAATTGGTACTGGTAGCATTCACCGTGAGATCGAGAAGGTCAAATTTCTTGAGTTCTTTGGTGCGCCGGATGATGCAGTTGTTGAGGCATGGTTGGAGAATATGGAGATGTGTTTTTCACTTCGTGACTATACCTCCAACATGAAGGTACGCATGGCGGTATTTCAACTAAAGGGGAGCGCTCTTCTATGGTGGAAGATGCTCCTACCATAGCTGAACATGGCCGTCAAAGACGTGTCACAGGAACTGTTCGAGGAATAGTTCTGAGAGAGGTACCTATCAGAAGAATTCATTGAGCATTAGATCAATGAGTTCAATGCCTTACGGTAGAGCGGTTGTATGGTGCTTGAGTATGAGGCCCATTTTATGGATATGCTTCAGTATGATCCACACCTTAATACTGAGAAACTTAAGGTCACAGTTTTGTGTTCGACCTTTTTGGTAGCTTACGTGCAAAGGTTAGGATTCAGATGCCTCAAACCTTGCATGATGTTGTCTAGAAGGCCCTCAATGTATAGGAGGAGATTATCAGTAGGGGTCAGAGTAGGACTCCAGTGAGACCAACAGGGTAGGTGTCATTTGGTGCATAGCAACATCAGACACTAGCCAGACATATGTCGAGATTTTGTGGCTTCCATAGGGGATCCACTTTCACTACACCTCGGTGATCGACGCCTTAGAAACTAAAACCTTATCGGGGACCATAGCATTAGCAGCAACGTCGACCATAGTAGCAATAGTTTAGGCCTTTTCCGCAGAACAAACCAGGATTCTAGGCCGGTGGGCTGTCATCTTCTACTTCAGGTACCAGGAGTACTGGATCGAAGAAGGGGTGTTGGACATGTGGGGAGCCACACTACTAGTGCAACTGCCGAGTGGAGAGGACTAGAGAATTTGGATCAATTGGACCCACTACCGTGGGAGATATGGGAAAGGCCCATTAGATTCATGCAATGGTGAATAACTGCCAGGACGAGCACGAGTCGACTATGCTGGAGACGTCAGGTACCRTCGCTAACTAGACCCTTAGTATTTTGATATATCCCGGTGCTACCGAGAGTTTCATTTTAGGTGCAGTGCTAAAAATGATTAAGGTAAAGGAAGTCAAACAAGATGAGTTTATCTTCGTAGAGATGGCTTCGAGAGMCAAACAGAAGGTTGGAGGAAAGGTTACGGGTTGTACCCTTAACCTGCGAGAKTTTTTCAATAGGGCCAACCTGTACATCATGATCTTAGGATCTTATGATGTCGTGATTGGTATGGACTGGTTGGAATCACATGAGGTGTTACTCAACTGCAAGAGGAAACATTTGAGCTTGGTCGATGATGAGGGCAGAGGCGTGTGATCAGGGTATCACCAATTATGAATCAAGGAGGATGATGTGCCTAAGAATGCCTTTAAGACGAGGTTTGGACATTACAAGTTTATTGTTTTACTGTTTTTACTGACAAATGCCCCAAGGGTATTCATGAGTTTGACGAACGGGGAGTTTCGCGAGTACTTGGAAAAGTTTGTCCAAGTATTCATTGATGATATTTTGATTTACTCTCGAATGACGGAGGAGCACAATGAGCACTTGCACTTGATACTACAGTGTTTGCGAGAGCACAAATTGTATGGGAAGTTGTCCAAATGCTCATTTTATCAATCAAAGATTCACTACTTGGGGCATGTCATCTCCGGCGAAGGTATCTTCGTGGATCCAGAAAAGGTCGAGGCTATTATGGAATGGCCTGCATCGACGAATGTCCTGGAAGTGAGTATATTCATGTGTTTAGCAATATACTATCAATGGTTTTTCAAGGGATTTTTGAAGATAGAAAATCCAATCACGAAATTGCATAAGAAAAAAAAGAATTTTGTTTGGAACGAGAAATATGCAGAAGCATTTCGGAGGCTCAAGGAGTTGTTGACAACAACACCGATACTAAAGGTCTCTGAAATGGACGCAGAATTCTTGGTATGCATCGACGCATCCAAGGTAGGCTTAGGCAGACTCTTGATGCAAGATGGATGAGTGATCGCTTACATCTCGAGAAAACTGAGAAGGCATGAGGAGAACCACACGACGCATGATTTGGAGTTGTTAGCCATCGTATATGCCTTGAACGTTTGTAGACACTACCTTGTTGGATGGAAATTTGAACTAAAGACTGACCACTTTGGACTACAACACATCTTTACACAAAGCGACCCGAACGTGCGACAATGACGTTGGTCGAAATTTCTTAGCAAGTACGACTTCCAGATTACTTACATAAAAGGAATAGTGAATCGAGTGGTAGATGCATTGAGTCAGATACCACGCATATTTTTGGTGTTGCCTCTTTAGGCGAATCTACGTGAAAAGATTCTAACTTTACAGTGTGACGTTGACTGGTACAAAGAGGTCGAGGGTTTTATCAGACAAAACACAATGATGGTACACATATTTGAAGGATTTATGTTTGCCGACGATGGATTACTAAGGTTTAAAAATCAGATTTACATACCACCAAACCACGAGTTGAGGAGGTTGATCCTAAATGAGGTTTATAGAGCATTGTACATAGCTCACCCAGGAGTCACGAAGATGAGGGCCGACCTTAAACCCTTATTCTTCTTGAAGGGAATGAAGGCAGATATAGTCAACTCTGTGGCTAAATGTCTAGAATGTTAGCAAGTAAAGGCTGAACATAAACATCCAACAAGATTACTACAGCCACACACTATTCCAGAATCGAAATGGGAGGTTATTTAGATGGATTTTATTGTTGGATTTCCACTGACAGCAAGGAGACGTGACTCGATTTTCGTAGTAGTAGAAACTCTCACGAAGAGTGCTCACTTTATTCCTGTGTGTACAACATATCATGAACCTAACATAGTTAGAGTTTTCATCAGTGAGATTGTGAGGTTGCATGGCGTGCCTAAGAGGATTATATCTGATCGAGGATCGGTGTTTACTGGACGATTTTGGACGAGTTTCCAAGAGGCCTTGGGAACCGAACTTAAATTTGATACAACGTATCACTCGGAGACTAATAGGTAGACCGAATGACTGAACCAGACCTTGGAGGACATGTTGTGCATGTACGTGATGGACCAACAAAAGCATTGGGAAGAATTCTTGCCAACGGTGAAATTCGCTAATAACAACAGTTACCAAAGCACCATTAAGATGGTGCCTTTCGAGTTTCTTTATGGGTGACCGTGTTAGATGCCTTTGAGTTGGGATCGACTTGAGTATAGGGTCCTGGTGGGACCAGAAGCGATCCAAGATATGAAAGAGAAAATGCAAACAATAAGACAAAGGATTAAAGAAGCGCAAGATTGACAGAAGAGTTATCTCGATGTGCACTGTGTCGACTTTAGTTACGAGGTTGGAAATCGAGTCTTTGTTTGGGTTAAACCGCATAAGAGTTCGATCAAGTTTGGAAAGGGAGCTAAACTCTCTCCTAGGTTCATGGGACCTTTCGATATTGTGGAGAGAAATGGGCCCTTGGCCTATCGACTAGCCTTGCCTAATTCTTTGAGGCGTATGCACGATGTTTTTCACTTATCTATTTTGAGACATTATATTAGTGATACTACACATGTTATTGACATGAGTTCCTTGCAGTTATCAGACAAGGGGGTGCTCACAGTTGAGCCAATCCGCATCCTAGATCATCGTGTTCAACAGCTATGATGTCGAATAGTAGATTAGGGGAAAGTCCAGTGGGACAACTATAGTCCACACTCGACGACCTGAGAAGACGCATATGATATGTGCTGACAGTTTCCATTTTTGTTTGATAGATATACTTATGATACTGTGATACACATTATTTCGACACTTATACTGTGAAACTTTGGGATGAATTTTATACCAAGAGGGGGTGTATGTAACTTCCCTCTCTTGCACACTGAGAAAACTTATTCTTTAAGGACACTTTCTCGCAAGTGATCCAGATTATTATGTTATTAAAACATTTATTTTGATTATGAGGCGTTATGGGTTGATGTCATGTTGTTTTGTTGCATTGACATAGACAGGTGCTATTGACTCAGTTTTACTGAGTGTGCAGGATTTTGGACCTCGAGGGTGCAGAGGCATCGATGGAACCCCTTGGACTCTGGATCGAGTCGGGGAGTGAACTATTGGGGTCTGATTGTTTTATATGTGATATTAGTGCATCTGATTAGATGATATGATTATGGATATATTTTTGACATGATTCGTTGATGATGCAGGCTGACAATAGCTTGCCGACCAGACTCACATGTGGAGTAGAGGGGTCATGCATGACTACCAGAGATGTTGAGGGAGAGGTGTAGACAACAACCCTGCCACAACCTACTATCACTCCCTTCATGGCTTGAATTGTCGGTTAATGTTTACTTAGTTCGAGAGGACCCATGATGTCATGAGGACAGACTGCGACAATTTCTCACGATGATTCTAAGGGGCGTGCAATAAGGTGGGGGACTTATTCCTTAGAGTCCCTTAGTCTCCCACAAGTTCACCTAGAGGAGTATTGACTCCAGGGGTTTTTGATGTCTACCAAGTCAGTGAAGAGGCGAGTGGCACCCTTGGAGCACGTGGTGCATCCTGAAGGGCATGTTGTGCAAGAAAAATGGAAAGAGGTGAGTGGCACCCTTGGATCACGTAGTGCATCCTGAAGGGCATCTCACGCAAGGGAAACAGATGAGGCGAGTGGCACCCTTGGAGCACCTAGTGCGTCCTGAAGGGCACACCGCATTGTTAATGATAAAGGAATGAACCTAGATGGCCTTAGGACGAATAACGTGATAAAAAAAATTTAAAACAATTTCCCTAATAAATTGTCGCCCAACACAAAAATTAAGGTCTAGGTCTAATCTTTGTTGGTGGAAAATTTTTACCTTTTTATAAATAATAATAATAATAATATTAAAAATAAACATATATAAAAATAAATAAAAATGCGCGCACACACACACACATAGAGAGATATATATATATATTAAATATAATATTCATTAACCTTGTGACAAGAAGGGGGTAAGAAATTAAAGTGTTATAAAAATATTTTGGGATAAAAACTTAAAAAGGGGAATGCTTGTTTTACTTTTATGCTAATTAAAAATTTAATTCAGTAAAAAAGGGGGAAGAAGGGTAAGTTTCCGCACATGCCTTTTTGAGTTTAATTAAAAAGGGAAAAAGGGGGAGATTTAAAATAATTAGGAAGCTAGGAAAAACGAAAACCTTAAAAGAAAGGGGAAACACTAGGAAAAAGCAGTTAGTCCAACTTAGTAAGGTTTCTACCATTTAAGAACTTTCTAATTTAAACTGAACTAGCAAATTAATAATGGGGAAAGTCATTAAAACCTGTAAGGGAATTTGGGGACACCTAAGAGAGATTCTAGGAGTGACTCTAGGTGGGCTAGGGAAATAAGGGTAATTAATTAATTAAATAAATAAATTTATGGAGGAATGAAGGGGATGGGTGAGACTTGTACGAGGAGGTTTTTAGGAATTAATTTATTAAACATTAATTTAAATGGGATTTTGGAAAGGTAAAGGAGTTCAAAACTCTATATAATGGAGGGAGGATAAGGAGGAAGGATCTCTTTTGTTTGTGTAATGTTACGCTACAAAAATCGATACTTGACTGACTTATCTTGTGAGAGTTGGGATACGCAGCTCGGTGAGGAGTGTTAGCGCGGCCTTACGAGGCAAGCTAGGAGCTAGTTGATTCTTGGTTAGTGTGTGTGGCCCCTTTACGGCTCAGGGGGCTAAGGGGGAAGAAGAGTACCCCTAGAATTGGCTGGGAGGTACCGGTGAAGTCTCGTCGGTCAACAAGCGAGAGTTGCATGGAGCACGTGAGACATCAACTCAGAGAGGGCGATCAGGAACGATGTGCTTTCATTATTTTTGCATGGTAGATTGTAATAGGATTTATGCTTTGGATATGCATGTTTAATTGGGTAAGTAAATTGATTGTCTTAGTGTTCTAGTTGATGACTGAATTTTTCCATAGCCTATAGATCGATGATTGATTGACCCCTTTGGACTTTGATTCCCAACATGTCTTGACCACCCTGATGTGTATTGATTTGTGAATATTGTGGTTTTTTTTACCTTTCGTTCCTAGCTCATCATTCCTCGCCTGAGCAGTCAGCCAGGAGCCTGATCTATGGTCGTCGCTTTGGCATTAATAGACCTATGGATCTCAATGCCCTACTTTTATATGCGTGGATGATGAGCGAAGGATGTTCCTGTCAGCCGTCTACCTTCGTTAATGTCCTTGGCTAATTGTTTGACTTGCACCATATAGCAAAGACCTCTGCGTATGGATTATATTGCATCCTTTTCTTTGTGCCTTGAATGATAGAATCCTTGTGATCATTTCAATGAATTTTCCCATTGTATCCTTGTGTTTCTCTTACTGTTGTCTGCATTGTATTGGTATTCTGGCAATGGAAAAATGATTTTATTCCCTATCTGCATTTTTATATTTGGTATTCTCACAATGGAAAAAGGATTTGATTCCTTGTCTGCATTTTTATATTTGGTATTCTACCAATGGAAAAACGAATTGATTCCATGTCTGCATTTTTGTATTGGTATCCTAGAATGGAAAAACGTTTTTATTTGTTATTCTTGTCTCCATTGTATTGGTATTCTGGCAATGGTAAAATGATTTGATTCCCTGTCTGCATTTTTATATTTGGTATCTTGGAAATGGAAAAACATTTTTTTTTGTGATATTCATGTATGCGTTGTATTGGTATCCTGGAAATGGAAAAATGAAATCATTTCCTTGTCTGCATTTTTATAATTGGTATCTTGGTAAGGGAAGGGAGTTCTGGTCATTCTTGTATGCGTTTTCATTTGGCATTCAGGCAATGAAAAAGGGAAACCATGATTTTTCCATTTAAAACGTGTATGTGATTGTCGTTGAAGTGGCCATGTTTTTTCTTTTAAAAGTTGATAGAGATTGTCGTTGAACACCCACGTTTTTTATTTTAAAATTTGAGAGATATTGTTGTTGAATGCCCACATTTTTCCTTTTAAAAGTTGGCAGAAATTGTTGTTGAAATGCCCACATTTTTTATTGTAAAAGTTGACAGAGATTGTTGCTAAAATGCCCATGTTTTTGCTTTTAAAAGTTTACAAAGATTGTAGTTGAAATGCCCACATTTTTTCTTTTAAAAGTTGATTGAGATTTTTGTTGAAATGCCCATGTTTTTGCTTTTAAAAGTTGATTGATATTTTTATTTAAATGCCCACGATTTTGATTTTAAAATGAGATAGAGATTATTGTTTAAATGACCACATTTTTCCAATTAAATGTGTCTAAGTTTGAGATAAATAACCACGGATTTCCCCCCCAAAAAAATTGACTGAGTTCGTTGTTGAAGGCACACAAATTTGCTATTTAGAATATTGATTGTGTTGATTGTTGAATGACCACGAGTTGATCCTTCTACAGTTTGTATTGTCTTCTTATTCTCCTTCAATTTGAGTGTACCCAGCCTTCTCACTGCCAAACATTAATTGCTACAACCATGTTATTGGTCAGATTACTTGCTATGTAACTGCCATGTTAATT
>ML840662.1:46923-57071 GCA_009831015.1 Picea engelmannii | reverse complement strand
CTAGGGTTGTTACATTGTGACCATAAGGTTTTGGTCACTTTGTGATGCAGGAGCATCGCTCACTCATCAAGCGAGCCAGTACATTGAGAGGAAACAGCTGGACAGCGCCAGCACACATTTTGAAATACTTGGGAGTTGTTGCGCCGCTCTTTAATGAAGTCATTCATAAAGAAGCGCACTTGTATTGTAAAGGGGACCTTGAGTCTTTAAGCTCTCGTCCTTAGTAGATAGGAAGGCATTTAATAGATTTAATGCTGGTAGGTAGATTTTAATTCTAGATTTGATAGCTTTAGAATTGTGAGGGAAAACGGATATAGACACCCTCCTTTGTATCATTGTAACATTAGCAGCATTCAGAAGAGGGGGCAGGCAGAGAATTTATGAAGAACACCCATGTACAGATGTTTTTGAATTAATAGAAGAGAGTCTTTGATTCAAATTTCATGTCTGGTGTTGTTTCTCTGGGTGTGATGTTTATGTGCTCATGAATGTTTGTTTTCTTTCATACATTTGCTTTGATATGCTGTGTATGTGATTTCATAGTACAATTGAAATCTGTGAGAGTAAGAAATTAGTTTTAATTGTTTCTATGTCTGAGCCAGGAGATTCCTGCATAGAGTGCAGTTGAATTCATCCATATAGAGTGTGTTGATAAGGCTCAAAAGTTAAACTCTTATTCTCGTTCACCCAAAAGTTCAAAGGGGTTGGTAGAGTTGTGCAGGAGAAGTGCAGGCTGAATTTGAAGTCTCAGTGGCTAGTCTGAGCAGAGGGAGGTATAGACTGTTGTTTCCAGAAGTGCACAGAGCCTGGAAGACTCAACACTTCGAGAGTTGTTGAGGTCGAGCACAAGAGTGTGTACAATCTCTCTGAAAGAATCAGATTTGACAAGCTTAGAAGGGATAGTTCCTTCATGACGTAGCGGAGGAGTGCCAGGACGCGGCTCAAGGAAGGGTCGAGAAGGAGAAAGATATTGATCGAGAGAATTCCTTACGGAGAAGGAATCGATGACCAGGTCTTGCAGGGGAAGATTCACGAATTCTCGCCTATCGTTAGATCTTGGAAAGCTGCGAGGGATTTAGCCCTGAGGCGCAGGGAGGAGTCCAAGAGTCATCAGGGATTCAGCCTTCGGAGTTTGTGGAGGCAAGAGTTTCATACTGATCGAAATCGTGATTTGCGATTTCTCGAAACCGTTGGAGCCATCGATCACTATTGGGACAGGTGGCACAAGATCCCAGAGAGTCAGGATTCGGCATTCGGGACTTCCCGGTGCAAAGGAATTGCGACGGGTGAAATCGCGATCACGCGATTCCCGATAGGGAAATCCCCGACAAGCACGGAAGCGTTGACCTTTGACCCATCGGGGTTCGGGGTTTTGGTTAGCACGAGGAACGCGCTCACGAGTTCCGCGATATCGCGAAACCCGTTTACCCGAGAAGACTACCGGGAGATCAATAGAGCATCATGTGGGTGACAAAAGGTTCCAATATGGGATCTGAAGGGTATTGTAGCTCTTCGAACCCGAGTGAAGGAAGGTCCTGGTGGGTTGTGGACGTGTGCCAGGGGTGACGTATGCATCAAGTGGTATCAGAGTTGGAGGTTCTTTGCTTTTTGAAGGAGAAAGAAGAAATTCACCATGCCGCCCAGAAGAGAAAGACAATCACCTGACCCAGAGGACAGAGAGGTGAGAAGAAGGGGCAGGCCGGCAGGGAATCCAGAAATGGAAAGACAGATGAGAGATCTTCGAGCAAGGCTTGAGGAGATGGAGACAGCGCAGAGATGCGGAGTTGGTACATGAGATCTTAGCGACTCCGAAGTGGAAGAAGAAGTTGGACACGAAGAACAGGTCACAGCAGAGGACGCATCCACCGAGCGGTTGATCAAAGTTATCTCCAAGATGAGTTCCAAGACCAAAATGGATATTCCAGCGTATGAAGGAAGTCTGGATGCAGAAGAGTTGTTGGATTAGATCCGAGCTCTTGACACCTACTTCGACTATGAAGATATCGAAGAGGATAAAAAGGTAAGACATGTTATTACCAAGTTGAAGGGACATGCAGCATTATGGTGGGACGAGCTACAGGAAGATAGACGTTCCAAAGGAAAATAGAAGATCAAAAGTTGGGATCGGATGATCGCAAAGATGAAAGCGAAATTCATCCCGAGAGATTACCAGATCACTCTGTTCAGGCAAATGGAGAACCTGAGACAGAAGTTGATGACGGTGAAGGAGTACACCGAGGATTTTTACAAGCTCAATATCCGAGCAGGTCATCGGGAGAGCGATGATGAGAAGGTGGAGAGATACCTCAATGGTCTGAGGTATGACATTCAGGATGAATTAAGTATGGCAACTATCAGAACTATTGAGGATGCTTACCAGATGGATCTGAAAGCCAAAGAAAAGCTGAGTCGTAAGCAGGGACAGTGAGGGCGAGGCAGAAGCCAGCCAAGAGGTAAAGTTGTTGCCCAGGAGAAATATCTGAAACCCAAGGAGGAATGGAAGAAACCTCAGGGTAAGACTGAGAGAGGTGGAAACTCACAGCGAGGGCAGCAATATGCTGAGTCGAGGAGACAGCATACAGAGCAGGGTGGCGGATATGCTGACGCAAACACTTTTCCTCGTACCAAAGGTAGGGGAAGAGGTAGAGGAGGAATCATTACATGTTTTACATGTGGGAAGGATGGACATAAAGCCGTTGATTGTCCAGATAGGAAAATGGACAGAGGAGAAGCTCACATCATTGAGGCGCAGAGGTGTGATGTTGAGAATGAAGACAACGGAAGTGGGAAGTCACTGACGGTGCACAAAATCCTTTTAACACCTGAGAAGGAGGCGGAAGACACAGCTCAGAGAAGCTGATTGTTCAGGACCACATGGAAGACCAAGGGCTGGAAATGCAAGGTCATTGTGGACAGCGGAAGCACCGACAATCTTGTTTCAACCGAGATGGTGGAGAAATTAGAGCTGGAGACAACTGATCACCCGAGTCCATACAAAGTTTCATGGCTGCAAAAAGGACATCAGGTGAGTGTCACTAAACAATGTTTAGTTGAATTTAAAATGGGTGAATATAAGGATAAGGTCCTATGTGATGTCATTCCCATGGATGTTTGTCATGTGTTGTTGGGTAGACCATGGCAATATGACTGAAATGTAGTTCATGATGGAAGGATGAACACATACACTTTGGAGAAGGATGGGAGGACACATAGATTGCTTCCAATAAAGGATAAAGAAGTGAAACCGGAAGTAAGTAACACCATACTTCTCATGAGTGGGAAGGAGCTTCTCACAGAGATGGAGAAGAAAGAAGATCCACAATTCTTTGTGGTCAGGAAACCGAGAATTGTCCTGACTAGCACAAGAGTGGATGACTTACCGGATGAGATTCAGGAACTGTTGGGAGAGTTTGCTGACATCATCATGGACGAACTACCTCGTTCATTGCCATCGATGAGGAGAGTGAGTCATCACATCGATCTCATACCCGGAGCAAGTTTACCGAACAAGGCAGCGTACAGGTTGACGCCTCAGGAGAACGAGGAGGTCAAGAAGCAGGTACAGGAGCTGCTGGATAAAGGACTGGTCAGGGAGAGTCTAAGTCCATGTGTTGTTCCAACAGTGCTAAGTCCAAAGAAGGATGGAGGCTGGAGAATGTGCACTGAATCCAGAGCGATTAACAAAATTACCATCGGGTACAGATTTCCACTGCCGAGAATGGATGATCTGATGGATTGCCTGAGTGGGGAAAATTATTTTACAAAGATTGATCTGAAGAGCGGATATCACCAGATTCGCATGAGGGAAGGTGATGAATGGAAGACGACATTCAAAACAAATGAAGGTTTGTACGAATGGTTGGTCATGCCGTTTGGCTTGGAAAATGCGTCGAGCACATTCATGAGACTGATGAATGAAGTCCTAAGGGAATTCATCGGGAAATTTGGAGTTGTTTATCTGGATGATATATTGATCTACAGTAAGATGAAGGCTGAACATTTGAGGCATTTGGCCATTGTGATGAGGAAACTACAGCAAGAGAAGTTGTTGGTCAACATGAAGAAGTGTTCCTTCATGAAGACAGAGCTCATTTATTTGGGTTTTGTCATATCGGCGAATGAGTTGAAAATGGATCCTGAGAAGGTGGAAGTGATCAAGAATTGGCCATCACCCAGAAATGTTTTTGAGGTGAGGAGTTTCCATGGTTTGGCTAGTTTCTATCGAAAGTTCATTAGAAATTTCAGTGGAATTAGCGCAACAATGATGGACACAGTGAAGAAGCGGCACGAGACTTTTCATTGGACAGCAGAGGCTGAGAGGAGCTTCAATCTATTGAAGCGGAAGATAACAGAGCAACCAATTATGGTGTTGCCTGATTTCCAGAAGACATTTCAGGTGAAATGTGATGCGAGCGGATATGCTATAGGAGCGGTCTTGAGTCAAGAAGACAGGCCAGTTGCATATTACAGTGAGAAGCTGGATGAAGCAAAATTGAAATACTCCACGTATGATAAAGAGTTTTATGCCATCATCCAGGCATTAAAGAAGTGGAGGCATTACTTGATCCCGAAAGAATTTGTATTGTACAGTGATAATCATGCATTGCAGTTTGTGAGTCAACAGGATAAGTTGAACCAGAAACATGCAAAATGGGTAGAGTACATGCAGAATTTCACGTTTGTGATTAAACACATTTCAGGAATTGCTAACAAAGTGGTTGATGCTTTGAGCAGGAAATGTTTGTTGTTGCAGGAGTTCCGAGTCAAGACATTAGGTTTTGAAAACCTGAGGGACATGTATGCAGGGGATGCAGATTTTGCAGAAGCATATGAAGCAGCCGAGAACCCAGTTCTCAGAGATCGGAGCCCATGGATAGACTACATGATCCAGGAGGGATTGTTGTTCACAGGCAATCAACTGTGTATTCCAATTTGCTCCATGAGGGAGAATTTGTTAAAAGAGAAGCACAGTGGAGGCTTGGCAGGTCACTTTGGTCATGAAAAAACATTTGCAAAGCTGAGCGAATTGTATTTTTGGCCAGGCATGCGAGCAGCTGTCAAGAGGTTTGTTGACGGGTGTAGAATTTGTCAGCATTCGAAGGGCCGAAAGCAGAATGCAGGGCTTTATCAATCGTTTCCCATACCCGAGAGGCCATGGGAGGCGATAAGCATGGATTTCGTTTTGGGATTGCCGAGGACGCAGAGAGGGGTTGATTCCATCTTTGTGGTGGTGGACAGGTTTTCGAAGATGGCACATTTTATTCCGTGTCAAAAAACCAGCGATGCGACACACATCGCGAATTTGGTTTTTAAAGAGATTGTTAGACTTCATGGATTGCCGAGAAGCATAGTCTCAGACATGGATACCAAATTCATAGGTCATTTTTGGAGGACGCTATGGAAGAAGCTAGGGACAAACTTAGCGTTTAGTTCAGCTTACCATCTGCAGACAGACGGATAGACCGAGGTGGTCAACAGAAGTCTTGGAGACTTGCTGAGGAGCCTAGTGACAAAACACCATGGTAGCTGGGACAACATATTACCCCAGGCAGAGTTTGCGTACAATGATTCTGTGAATCAGAGTACAGGAAAAACCCCATTCCAAATTGTGTATGGAACACAACCAAGGGGAGTTTCTAAACTCAGGGAGTCAAAACAGACTGCGACTAGCAGTGCGAGCGCAGAGGAGTTCGCTGAGGCGATGAAGGAACTTCACAGCAAGGTGAAGCAGCGACTGCAAGACTCAAATCAGGAGTACAAGCGCAGAGCCGATCAGCGGAAGAGACAACTCCAGTTCGAAGTTGGTGATTTGGTTCTAGCACACTTAAGAAAAGAAAGGTTCCCAAGGGGAACATACAACAAGCTGAAGATGAAGAAAATTGGGCCGTGAAGAGTCCTGAAGAAGTTCGAAGAGAATGCTTATGAGATCGAGCTGTCGGTTGGCATCGGGATATCTCTGATATTCAACGTGGCAGATTTATACCCATACAGGGCTGAAGATGCAGAGGCTGGAACTGAAGAACTAGTGATCCAGTGGATGAAGCAGATGCCAATAGCAGAGAAGCCGCAGATGGAGTGCATACTGGACAAGCGAGTGAGAAATAAGACCAGGCAAAAGCAGTATTTCGAGTATCTGGTCAAGTGGAAGAATCACCCAGTGGAAGATGCTAGCTGGGAAAATGAAGTAGTGATACACAAGCATGGACAAACCATGCAGGAGCTCATGGACAGGAGCCCATGAAAGTTTTCAAGCCGAGGAGTATGATGCAGGAGCATCGCTCACTCATCAAGCGAGCCAGTACATTGAGAGGAAACAGCTGGACAATGCCAACACACATTTTGAAATACTTGGGAGTTGTTGCGCCGCTCTTTAATGAAGTCATTCATAAATAAGCGCACTTGTATTGTAAAGGGGACCTTGAGCCTTTAAGCTCTCGTCCTTAGTAGATAGGAAGGCATTTAATAGATTTAATGCTGGTAGGTAGATTTTAATTCTAGATTTGATAGCTTTAGAATTGTGAGGGAAAACGGATATAGACACCCTCCTTTGTATCATTGTAAAATTAGCAGCATTTAGAAGAGGGGGCAGGCAGAGAATTTATGAAGAACACCCATGTACAGATGTTTTTGAATTAATAGAAGAGAGTCTTTGATTCAAATTTCATGTCTGGTGTTGTTTCTCTGGGTGTGATGTTTATGTGCTCATGAATGTTTGCTTTCTTTCATACATTTGCTTTGATATGTTGTGTATGTGATTTCATAGTACAATTAAAATCTGTGAGAGTAAGAAATTAGTTTTAATTGTTTCTCTGTCTGAGCCAGGAGATTCCTGCATAGAGTGCAGTTGAATTCATCCGCATAGAGTGCGTTGATAAGGCTCGACAGTTAAACTCTTATTCTCGCTCACCCAGAAGTTCAAAGGGGTTGGTAGAGCCGTGCAGGAGAAGTGCAAGCTGAATTTGAAGTCTCAGTGGCTAGTCTGAGCAGAGGGAGGTATAGACTGTTGTTTCCAGAAGTGCGCAGAGCCTGGAAGACTCAACACTTCGAGAGTTGTTGAGGTCGAGCACAAGAGTGTGCGCAATCTCTCTGAAAGAATCAGATTCGACAAGCTCAGAAGGGATAGTTCCTTCATGATGTAGCGGAGGAGTGCCAGGACGCGGCTCAAGGAAGGGTCGAGCAAGAGAAAGATATTGATCGAGATAATTCCTTATGGAGAAGGAATCGACGGCCACGTCTTGCAGGGGAAGATTCACGAATTCCCGCCTATCGTCAGATCTTGGAAAGCTGCGAGGGATTTAGCCCTGAGGCGCAGGGAGGAGTCCAAGAGTCATCAGGGATTCGGCCTTCAGAGTTTGTGGAGGCAAGAGTTTCATACTGATCGAAATCGCGATTTGCGATTTCCCGAAGCCGTTGGATCCGTCGATCACTATTGGGACAGGTGGCACAAGATCCCGGAGAGTCGGGATTCGGCATTCGGGACTTCCCGGTGCAAAGGAATTGCGATGGGTTAAATCATGATCACGTGATTCCCGATAGGGAAATCCCCGACAAGCATGGAAGCATTGACCTTTGACCCATCGGGGTTCGGGGTTTTGGTTAGCACGAGGAACGCGCTCACAGGTTTCGCGATATCGCGAAACCTGTTTACCCGAGAAGACTACCGGGAGATCAATAGAGCATCCTGTGGGTGACAAAAGGTTCTGATACGGGATCTGAAGGGTATTGTAGCTCTTCGGGCCTGAGTGAAGGAAGGTCCTGGTGGGTTGTGGACGTGTGCCAGGGGTGACGTCTGCATCACTTTGTGGGCACGGATAACCCGCGACCGTGATCCTGCAATTGCAAAAAATAATCGATCTAGAGCAAATCTAACAGATTTGGGACTGAATGCTTTCAAATAGCCACAGAAAATACTTAATGACACATCAAGAACAAAGAATGGGGATTACAACAAGAAAAGATCTTGAGAATACAAATTTAAAAGTTGAGGAAGAAACTGACTAAACAGTAATAGCTTCCCCAGTGGAGTCACTAGTCTGTTGTAGGGTAAATGAACCCTGCAGGAGTTACCTCCCTTAGGCTCTTCCTAGACCTAAGACACAATAGAGATGTAAACGACAAATTTTCCTAGGTCTAATTCATACACGAAAATGATAAACAAGTCGATGGAATGGAAGGCTTACTCGGTGATCCGATGGTTGTCCCTCTACGCTCCTTAGTTGTTAGCCCTCTTCAATATCCCCTTCGCTCTTGCCAACACGGATCTGCACATATAGAGACACAAAGAAACCTTTAACAAGATCAAATGAATAATGTATAAATGGATAATAGATCTAGTGACATAACATACGAATATCAATTCCCTACAAAGATCATCACAATGACATGCAATCAAGTAAGGAGGAAAATCTTGTACATAATTTATTAATGGACAAATGGATTCCAACTTACAATCAAAGAAGTTCATCGAGTCCTTTCCCAAGTTCCTTGCCCAAGCTCTGTAATCAAATCGTTGGTATAAGTTTGCATTTTCCTTTCTCCTCCCCCTTTTTCCCATGAGAGACCCCCATTATTTATAAGATAGTAGAGATAAGATCAAAGGCTAGTTTGGATAAGATCCCCATGCCCAAGATGAAAAGATTCTTGAGGTAGAACCACGAAGAATCTTGGGTTGAATCTCCTCTCCTGAAACTAATCCTAAATGGGGAGTAACCAACTTGGTTGTGCCCTGCATTCTTGTAGGGAGTGACCGGTTGCCCCTTGCAAGAGGACAAGGAGCAACCATAACTTTTTGGTCGTGGGTTGTAAAGTGGATGTTAACTTCTCAAATAAATTGGTGAATTTATTTACCTTTTTAGGTGATAGGTTGTAACCTTAAGTCATTTTTTTGAAGTTTCCATAGTTGCAAAACTTAGGTTTCGGTTTTTGTCCTAGAAAATAATATGATCCATAAAGTCTTCTTTTCAAAATTTGCATAATTTACTTTCCGCAGCTAACGTGTGTCCAAAAGTTGAATGTTAGCTGTGGAAAGTGGCGACTTTCAGCAGCTAAGGGGTGCTTCTCATAAGTCTGTGCGCTGTGGAAAGTGGTGAAGTTCAAAAAGTTCAACAATCAGTTTCGCGGGTCGTGCGCTGTTGAAAGTGCATACTTTCCGCAGCTATGGAGCGGTTTTTACGAGGACGCGCGCTGGGGAAAATGAACACTTTCCGCAGCTAAGGAGCAATTTTAAAAGGTCACGCGCTGAGGAAAGTGAACACTTTCAACAGCTAACCGGGTTTTTCCACAGGGTCATACACTGGTGAAAGCGGCAAGTATGAACAGTTAACAGAGGCGTTTTCCACAGGTCGTGGTTGAAGGAAGCGGGAATCACGTGCGTGATATCCACGTCTGAAGGCAATGATGATATGATCATCCCACGTTAGGAAAATCTAAATCATGCGCTGATAAGAGTGGGTAATGATGGAAACGCAATTCTACACGTCAGAATAGGATCATGACACTAATTCGGCTCAGAAACTCACGTTTTATAATCATGGCATCATGGATGTCAAGCTTGAATGCAGTAGTGCAGGTACATAGGACGTATTGTCGGCATGATAAACATCAAATCAAGTCATTGTTTCCATATCATACCCTGTTCGCGGAGGCTTGTCAAGGTTTCAAATGTTTTAAAACAAGAGCTGATTCCCGAAGTGCTTTCAACAACGCAGAACATCGGTTCGACCAGCAGTTGCAAGGGTTACAAATTGACAGGATCTTTGAGTTAGAGAATGGTGAGAAAACGCAGTGGTGCTCTACTCAAGAGGGAGTTCGATAGCCTATCCTTTTTACAGACACACCCCGAGGTCCAGAGACATTTTTTGAATGCAGGGTGTTTTGAATTCGTGGAAAGGTTGCAAGTCGGTTGCCACCAGTCTACAGCAGAAGCCTTTGCCAAGACTTTCGATGGGAACAAGGCTCGCGTAGGGTCCATGGAGATTGTGGTGGATGAAGCTACTATTGCTGCAGCAACAGGCCTACCAAGAAATGGTCAGAAGTGGTTTAAAACCACCGCTCCCAAAAATTTGGATTTCATAGTTTATTTGAAAGAAGGGTACAAGCACAAGGCATGGAAAAAGGGTATGCTAGTTTCTTATCTAGATGAAGAATGG
>ML840662.1:33604-45965 GCA_009831015.1 Picea engelmannii | reverse complement strand
AAATCGAAATTTTGGAGGTAAAAACTCATTTTTAGCGCAATCGGGACTTTCACCAGCGCAAAGCTTCATTTTATGACCCGTTAGCTGTGGAAAGTGACGGCTTTCAACAGCTAACCCGCGAAAATTTAAACGATTGCGCTGTGGAAAGATGGGAAAGTAATTTTTGAAGCCAAGGACACGACAGTTCGTTCCAAACAAGTTTTGAAGGGACTCCAGTGTACCAGTGGGCTATCAAATCGCATGCAAAGGATTCAGCATTAGAGGTTCGAGAGAATTTTGGTAACAAATGCAAAACCATTTCCTCAGAAATCGACCATGAATGTTGGGAGATCCAACTGTCAAAGACAGGTGTCCTGCTATTCTTCACCACATTGCAGATATCAGGAGCTGAAGGATGCAGATGGCGATTTTGGAGATTTAAGACAGTTCAACTTTTAAGTTTAGTTGTTAAAGAATTTATTTTAAAGTTGTTTAGATAGAATTGAGTTGTCTTTATTAAATATAGATCCATGTTTTTAGGATCTGTATAATTGTTTGTAAGAGGCTATAAATGCCTATTTTTGATATGAAACTGGGTTCGATTTTTTTTTCTACATGTTGCTACTGTAAGAAAGACTTATTCTTATTATATGAAAAATTCCAAGCTTCCTTCAGTTGTGTTGTTAGACTTCTCTCTTCTGTTCTCTGATATCTTATGAGTGAATGTTCTTTATTGATGCTCATTCAATCTGTATGTGACTGTCATCTCATTTATTGATTTATTAAGTTGATAATCATAAGATATTTCCTTAGTTATTAAACCCATTGTGCTTGTTTTATATGAGTATAATCTGGTTCGATAGCTATTTTCTCTTCCATTTAATCAAACCTTGTCTGACTGCATTACTAGAAGGCTTTGTGAGATTTTATATTTCTAGATAGTCTTGAAAACACAGTCCAGTCCCTAGATATTCATCTTGATCCAAAAATCACATCAAATATTAAGAAAATATTTCCCAAAAAAGAGTTAGTTACCAGGCATCTCCGACTTACAGCCTAGGAGAGTTTCCTGGAGTGATAACAAATTGGCGCCGTTGCCGGGGAGAGGAGATCGAAGCTCAGCTTCTCTGGGAGACGACATAGATCTAGTTCTTGATGATAGACAAGAAGTAGACACTATCAGGTTGTACATTTTCTATCTGGTGACTCCATTGAAATGAAGTGGCTCCTAAAAGAGCTCACACCAGGGCGAACCCAGAAGGCCCATTGACAACATCAGTTCCTGATCCAGAGAAGATCATCAGCAAGGGAAAAGCTTTACAAAGACAGGCTTCCGAATCTGCAAGTGCAATTGATTCAGGTATTCAAACCGATACTCATCCTTCCATATCTAAAAAGTCTTTGGTTGAATCCCTTGCTGAAACTCAAAATTCCCAGGAAATTGAAAATTCATCTCAATTTTCTAAGGTAGAAGAACCTTCATTTTCTTCTATTATTACTGATTATGTTCCAGAGATTGACATTGCATCCCATCCAAAAGAATTGAATACAGAATCCTCCCAACATAAAGAAAATTCTTCTTCATCTTCTTTCGATTCATCACCCATCAAACCTTCGAAAGGTGTCTTATACACTCACACTAATTTGCCTGTTCTTGAAGACATCCTCCATGATCTGTCCTCTAAAGGAGAAGAAAATCTAGCTTCATTACTCAGTCAGTTTTATAAAGCCTCTTATTTTCCACCTACTTCTGAAACTTCTGCTCAGGGTGAAGTAAGACAGCCATTCTATTCTAACTCAGGCAATTCATCTCCCCCATCATCTCCTACGTGTTCCTCATCTCCTCCATCATCTCCTGCAAGTTCCTCGTCTGTATCAATCACCAAGACTGTCATGGATGCCCCTTTGACCAGAATGGAACAGATCTTGGCAAACAGATATGCCCCACTTGTATCGCCAAATCCCTTGTCTGCCATGCCAACAGGTGACTATCAGAAATATATGCCAAAGTTTACAGGAGCAGGGGAGTATACTGCTGAAGAACACATTGAAGCTTTTTATGCTTATGCAGAAAACATTAACATTTCAGAAGAAGATGTGTGGACTAGAGTTTTTGTTCAAAGTTTGGATGGCCAAGCTCGAAAGTGGTTCAAAGAGATACCATCCAATTCGATCACTGGCATTGAACAATTAGATGAAGTTTTCTTGAAGCATTGGGGAGAAAGAAGAGATCTGTTATACTACATTTCTGAGTTTGGAAATTTGAAGAGGGATGATGGAGAGTCGGTCTCGGACTTCATCAAGAGATTTAATAAAATGTTTGGTAAGATCCCTGCAGAGATTAAACCAAGCGATGCATCAGCAAAGATCACATTCTCTGCTGCCTTTGATTCAGATTTTTGTCTTATCCTTAGAGAAAGACGATCATCCACGCTTGCTTTAATGCAAGATGTTTCCCTCGAGGTTGAATCTAACATTACAGCATCTCAGAAGCTTAAAGGAAGGGTCGAGAGGAAGAAGTCTGTTGTTGAGTCCTCTTCTTCTTCTAGCAGTAAAATGGAAAAGATGGTGAAGATGTTAGACAGTCTGACATCTGAAATGTCAAAGTTAAAGGTTCAGAATCAGCAACCAGCAAGGGCAAAAGAGCCAAATGCTTTTTCCCCCAGAAATCCAAATGCTTTTCCTTACAGAAGGAATAATCCACAAGTTCAGATCCTTCAAAGAGATAGAAATCCAGTTGATGATCAGAGGGTCAGACCACCTTTTCAAAATGCAGTGTTAGATGAAGAGCAATGGCCACCTCACGATGAAATCGAGGATGTAGATGAGATAAACTGTTTTGGTGATGAAAATGATTCTTCATTTTTGACACAGGTGGACTATGAAGAAGCCCTGATGGATCAGCAAATTCAGGAGGCAGGTGCTGAAGGAGTTGTCTACTTGACAGATGATCAAAAAGGTTACAACTTAAGGTCCAAGAAGAATGTTATTCCAAAAACACCCATTACTGCTCCTATGGAGAACAAGGAAGATTTTGCTTCTGTGAAGAGTAAAGAGGTTGTTGCCAAGCAGCCTCCCGCTCCTGAAAAACAGACCCCCCTTCCAGCAAAACAATTGAA
The DNA here is from genome assembly GCA_009831015.1 of Picea engelmannii. Classification (NCBI taxonomy): domain Eukaryota; kingdom Viridiplantae; phylum Streptophyta; class Pinopsida; order Pinales; family Pinaceae; genus Picea; species Picea engelmannii. The sequence goes on along the minus strand of ML840662.1, from coordinate 42,867 downwards.
GAAACAAACTCAGCCCCCAGCCAAGGAACAAGTCAGCCTCAAAGCTCCATCCAATGAGGTAAAGGTTTCAGACAGATCATCTTTCTCTTTCAATTTTGAGTCAGAAATTCAAAAAGTTAAGATATTGATGCCTTTAACTGAACTCATGAAGAATGAAATCTTTAAAGCAGCCATCTTAAAGTCTATTGAGCCTAAGACTTATCCATCTGATGATTTCGTGAACCTATAAGATGATAAGCCTAAAGTGACCATAGGACCCATGATAGAAGACCGTGATGATTCTTGTCCACCATTTTACATATCCTTAAATGTCCATGACAAAATCCTTCACAATTGTTTACTTGATTCTGGGGCATCGCATAACCTTATGCCAAAGGCGGTGATGGATGAGCTTGGTCTCAAAGTCACCAAACCATATCAAGATATTTTCTCCTTTGACTCTAGAAAAGTCAGATGTCTCAGCCTCATCAAAGATATGGTTATAAACCTTGCTCAACTGCCAATGAGAAGCATGGTTATGGACGTGGTGGTTGTTGATATTCCACCTAAATTTGGGCTTCTTTTGTCTCGTTCATGGGGGAAAAGATTAGGAGGTACATTACAGATGGATCTGTCATATGCTACGATTCCAGTGTTTTGTGGGGAGCTGAAAAGACTTTACAGGGAAAATCAACTTGCTTATATCATCAGCGATGGAAAGAATTCCGTCAATCATCCAATCTATGTTGTGGATACAGATTTTGGTTCATGCATCCTTCAGATTGATGATGGTCAATCAACTCCTATGCATATTGTGAAGCCTATTGAACAGCAGTCTGAAAGTGAAGACATTTCAGTCTGGACTATGTACTTTGATGGAGCCAACACTAAGGACTCAGCAGGTGCTGGAGTAGTTCTGATCTCTCCTTCAAAGGAGACCATATCTTTGTCTTTCAAGCTCGACTTCAGAACTACCAACAACATAGCAGAGTATGARGCTYTGCTGTTGGGATTARATTCAGMCAAAGAGAYGGGGATAAAAGGTTTGAAGGTATTGGGAGATGCAGACCTCATCATACAACAGGTAAATAGCACCTTTCAAGCTAAGCATGTCAGATTAAAGGCTTACAGAGACGAGGTATGGAAAGTGCGTGATTCTTTTTCTGTTTTTGAAATATCATATATACCAAGGGATATGAATCATCTCGTTGATTCTCTCGTTGTTTCAGCCAGCACATTCGTTCTACCCATGCCCCCTAAGCTCAGTTATGAGATTCAAGTAAAATATCGACCCTCCTTGCCTGATAATATCAAATATTGGAAAGTTTTTGAAGATGATGATGAAATCAACAGATTTCTCCAAGTGGTAGATGAGTTTTCTGAGTTGCATATTGATCAGCAGAATATAAATGAAGAAGAATCACAGGAACCTGAGCTAAGGAAAAAATTGGGTCAGCATGATATTGTCCAACTACCCAACAATTATATACCTCGAGGTTTGGTGCCATTGGAAAGGATTTTTGATCAGAATGATGTTCCTTACAAGCCAAACAAAAAGGAGAAAGATCCAGTTGTTCAAGAGCATAACATAGGAGGTAAAAGCCATCCCAAGTTTATAAATTTGTCTTCTGAATTAACTGCTGACAAGAAATCAAAATACTGTAATGTTTTGAAGGAGTTTTCTGATGTTTTTGCTTGGAAATATAGCGATTTAAAGACTTATGATCCCGATACTATTCAGCATAAGATCCCTCTTGAAAAAGACACCATTCCTTTCAAGAAAAAGCTCAGACCTATCAGTCCTATTCTGCTGCCAGTAATTGAGAGAGAAATTAAAAAACTCCTAGATGCCAAGATCATAATTCCCTTGAGATACTCCAAATGGATTGCCAACCTGGTGATAGTAAGGAAGAAAAATGGCGAGGTCAGATTGTGTGTAGATTTCATAAACTTAAACAAATGCTCTAAGAAGGACAACTATCCTCTTCCTAAGATGGAATTTTTGTTGCAGAGGATTTCAGGGGCCAAGGTCATGTCCTTTCTTGATGGCTTTTCCAGTTACAATCAGATTGTTGTCCACCCTGATGATCAGGAGAAGACTGCGTTTACCACTCCTTGGGGTACCTTTATGTATGCCAAGATGCCCTTTGGATTAATGAATGTCAGGGACACATTCCAAAGGGCCATGGATATAGCATTTGTGGGAGAAAAGGACAAGTTTGTCCTCATATACCTTGACGATATTACAGTGTATTCCAGCAGCCATGAGGAGCATTTGAAACATCTGAAAAGAGTGTTCCTAAAATGCAGACAGTTTGGGATTTCATTGAATCCCAAGAAATCCCAGTTTACCCTAAGGAAGGGTAAGCTCTTAGGCCACATCGTCTCAGCAGAAGGTGTGATGATTGATCCAGCACGAGTGGAGGCAATCCAAAATCTGTCCTTGCCGAGGTCAAAGAAAGACATTCAATCACTGCTCGGTAAGATAAATTTTGTGAGAAGGTTTGTACCAAATTTTGTTGAATTAGTCAAACACATAACATGCATGCTGAAAAAGGGGTCTGAGATAAAATGGATAGACAATGCAAGAAACTCTTTTCGGGATATCAAGCAAGCAATCATTGAATCCCCGATTCTGATCAGCCCAGATTACAGTAAGACTTTCTATGTTTTTTCATTTGCTTCCTATGACACAGTGGCAGCAGTCTTGCTTAAGAAAGACGAGGAAAATTTTGATCATCCCGTAGCTTTCTTCAGCAAAACTCTCAGGGATGCTGAACTAAGGTATGACCCTATCGAGAAACAAGCATATGCTCTCATAAAAGCTTTAAAATCATTCAGAATTTATATTCTTCACTCAAAGGTCATCGCATATGTTCCTTCATCTTCTGTAAAAGATGTTTTGACTCAGCCGGATATTGATGGAAAGAGAGCTAGATGGATTGCAAAGATGATTGAATTCAATATCGAAGTGAAGCCCACCAAGCTGGTAAAAGGTCGGGGCCTTGCCAAGCTTTTAACAGAGGAAAATCATAAGCTGTTGGATATTAATTTCATAGCACAAGGTTCAGAAAATTCACAGACAGAGTTGGCAGCGGAAGGGCAGCATGACAGTCAGCAAGTGGCAGAGCACTTGTCTTCCTGTGAATGGTATTTTGGCATCATATATTTTTTACAAAAGCTTGAAGTTCCTCCTGAACTCAGTTTGACTCAAGCTCGAGCTCTCAAGATCAGAGCCATAAAATTTTGCATTTATAATAATCTGTTATATTGGAGAGATCCTGCTAGTTTGCTTCTCAGGTGTTTGGATAAAGAAGAGTCTGTCGAAGTGACACATCAGTTTCATTCAGCCGTTTGCGGTGGTCATCATTACTGGAAGACTACTTCCCATAAGATCCTGAGGGGTGGATATTATTGGCCTTTTCTCTTCTCAGATGTGTGTGCATTCGTCAAATCTTGTGACAAATGCCAAAAATTTACCGGTAAGGAACAGCTAAAATCTTTACCCCTGAGACCTATAGTTGTGAATGGCCCTTTTCAACAGTGGGGTTTAGATTTCATAGGTGAGATAAATCCTTCATCCAGTGGTCAGCACAAGTGGATTCTGGTAGCCACGGATTATTTCACAAAGTGGATAGAGGCGATTCCCACCCGAAATGCTACACACCAGGTAGTCATGAAGTTTCTCTATGAAAATATTTTGAGCAGATTTGGTTGTCCCAAGAGGTTGGTGACAGATAATGCAGCAGCGTTTAAAGCAGAAGCATTGGTAGACATGTGTGAATCAATGGGCATCCAGCTTGTACACTCAACTCCTTACTATCCTCAAGGTAATGGTTTGGGTGAATCGTCAAATAAGAGCTTGATCAAAATCATAAGAAAATTGTTAGAGGAAAATAAAAATAATTGGGATTCCAAACTGAAATTTTCTCTGTGGGCAGACAGAGTAACTATTAAAAAATCCATAGGAACTTCCCCATTCAAGTTGGTTTATGGGACTGATAAAAATTTTCATGTTCATTTAGTTTTGCCTGTGGCTAAGTTCTTTCAGGAAGAGCAGACTGAGCAAAATGACATGGTAAGAAGGATGTTGGATTTGGTGGAACTGCAACAAGCTCGTGAATAGTTAGTGGATAGATCAGAAGATCATCAAATGCAGATCAAAAAGACGTTTGACAGAAAGGCGAAGGTGGACAGTTTTCAAATCGGTGACTGGGTTCTAAAGTGGGATGCTCTTAGGTAGGACAAAGGCAAGCATAACAAGTTTGATTCTCTGTGGACAGGCCCTTTTTTAATTTCTCAGGTGCAAAACAACAACACTTTCATTCTGCAGAATCTGGAAGGTGAAGAAATATTCAGTGGCCCGGTAAATGGGCGATTTTTAAAACTTTATTTCGTCTAAGGTTGTGAAGCCTAGACATTGTAATGATAGTCTTAGTTTTTATTTTTGAATAACTCCATGCCCAATGGAAACACAAGCAGATAGTTTAGTTTTTAGGTTCTTTTTCAAGAAAGGCATTGATTCTATGGTTCTTGAAACCTCACAGGGAGGTGTTCATCCCCAATAGGAGCCAGTGTTAACTCCTCAAATAAATTGGTGAATTTATTTGCCTTTTTAGGTGATAGGTTGTAACCTCAAGTCATTTTTTTTAAGTTTCCATAGTTGCAAAACTTAGGTTTCGGTTTTCGTCCTAGAAAATAATATGATCCATAAAGTCTTCTTTTCAAAATTTGCATAATTTACTTTCCGCAGCTAATGTGTGTCCAAAAGTTGAATGTTAGTTGTGGAAAGTGGCAACTTTCAGCAGCTAAGGGGCGCTTCTCATAAGTTTGTGCGTTGTGGAAAGTGGTGAAGTTCAAAAAGTTCAACAATCCGTTTCGTGGGTCGTGCGCTGTTGAAAGTGCATACTTTCTGCAGCTATGAGGCGGTTTTTACGAGGACGCGCGTTGGGGAAAATGAACACTTTCCGCAGCTAAGGAGCAATTTTAAAAGGTCACGCGCTGAGGAAAGTGAACACTTTCAACAGCTAACCGTGTTTTTCCACAGGGTCATACGCTGGTGAAAGCGGCAAGTATGAACAGTTAACATAGGCGTTTTCCACGGGTCGTGGTTGAAGGAAGCGGGAATCACGTGCGTGATATCCACGTCTGAAGGCAATGATGATATGATCATCCCACGTCAGGAAAATCTAAATCATGCGCTGATAAGAGTGGGTAATGATGGAAACGCAATTCTGCACGTCAGAATAGGATCATGACACTAATTCGGCTCAGAAACTCGCGTTCTATAATCATGGCATCAGGGATGTCAAGCTCGAATGCAGTAGTGAAGGTACATAGGACGTATTGTCGGCATGATAAGCATCAAATCAAGTCATCGTTTCCATATCATACCCTGTTCGCGGAGGCTTGTCAAGGTTTCAAATGTTTTAAAACAAGAGCCGATTCCCGAAGTGCTTTCAACAGCGCAGAACATCGGTTCGACCAGCAGTTGCAAGGGTTACAAATTGACAGGATCTTCAAGTTACAGAATGGTGAGAAAACGCAGTGGTGCTCTACTCAAGAGGGAGTTGGATAGCCTGTCCTTTTTACAGACACACCCCGAGGTCCAGAGACATTTTTTGAATGCAGGGTGTTTTGAATTCGTGGAAAGGTTACAAGTCGGTTGCCACCAGTCTACAGCAGAAGCCTTTGCCAAGACTTTCAATGGGAACAAGGCTCACGTCGGTTCCATGGAGATTGTGGTGGATGAAGCTACTATTGCTGCAGCAACAGGCCTACCAAGAACCGGTCAGAAGTGGTTTAAAACCACCACTCCTAAAAATTTGGATTTCAGAGTTTATATGAAAGAAGGGTACAAGCACAAGGCATGGAAAAAGGGTATGCTAGTTTCTTATCTAGATGAAGAATGGCAGGAGCTGTTCAGAGGTATCCAATTGTACATTACATCGGAGGGCAGGTATGATAAACTTATGATGTACCACTTCAAACTCCTGGATCATTTCACAGGCAAGACCCCTCTTAATTTTCCTTATTTCCTACATAAAAGTTTGACTAAGGTTTGCAAGAATATTAGAGCTCAACCCTTGAACATAAAAACTACTCTGTGTCACTTCGGTCTTATAAAATTGATTATCCTGGAGGAATTGAAACAACAGGGAAGGAGCTGGGAGCATTTTCTATTCCGAGAAGGTTTTGAAACAAAAATCCAGATTGCAAATGAATAGGGGAAGGGTTCAAAGAAACAATCATCTCCTCAAAGCAGTTCAAGAAAAAGAAGGACCCTGCCAGGAACTCCAGAAGATAGAATATCTGGAATGAAGCCTCACAGGTTGAAGAGAAAATTAAACTTCAAGCAAACCACAGAACAGACCATAGAACAGTGCACAGAGCAAAACACAGAGTATCCTACAGAGCAGAGTAGAGGGAAGAGAACCAATATACTAAACTTGCCCTATTCAGATTCAGAATCAGAGCAGCAAGATCAACGCCCTGTCACCAAGAGTCCTGAGCAGTCAGCTGAGTGTGCACAGAACTATGAAACCTTCAATCAGACAGAACAAGGAGAAACATCGAAAATCTCCAAGTCAAAGAAGTCTCAAAAAATCAAGCATTTGAAAGAGGTCATAGCTCAGCAATAAGTCTTGGAGCGGGTGATTAAAGAAAGGTATAAGAAGTTGTCTGATAACTTCGCCAAGACCAATGCTGCGTTTGAAAGATTGGCTAAGGAAAGTGTCAGAGAGAAGAAGAGGAATAAAAAACTCACCAAAGACTACAACAGCTTGTGGTGGCTTGCCAAACGCCTCAAAAGGCAGATAAGGAGGTTGAAACAAAAATTGAGGCAAAAATCTCATCCAGATCTGAAGGTTCTTGCTCAAGTCGCCGTTAATATGCAAGGTGAGAAATCTGGAACACAATGAATTTTGATGAAATCAAAATTTTGGAGGTAAAAACTCATTTTTAGCGCAATCGGGACTTTCACCAGCGCAAAGCTTCATTTTATGACCCGTTAGTTGTGGAAAGTGACGGCTTTCAACAGCTAACCCGCGAAAATTTAAACGATTGCGTTGTGGAAAGTTGAGAAAGTAATTTTTGAAGCCAAGGACATGACAATTCATTCCAAACAAGTTTTGAAGGGACTCCAGTGTATCAGTGGGCTATCATATCGCATGCAAAGGTTTCAACATCAGAGGTTCAAGAGAATTTTGGTAACAAATGCAAAACCATTTCCTCGGAAATCTACCATGAACGTTGGGAGATCCAACTGTCAAAGACAGGTGTCCTTCTATTCTTCACCACATTGCAGATATTAGGAGCTGAAGGATGCAGATGGCGATTTTGGAGATTGAAGACAGTTCGACTTTTAAGTTTAGTTGTTAAAGAATTTATTTTCAAGTTGTTTAGATAGAATTGAGTTGTCTTTATTAAATACAGATCCATGTTTTTAAGATCTGTATAATTGTTTGTAAGAGGCTATAAATGCCTATTTTTGATATGAAACTGGGTTCGATTTTGTTTTCTACATGCTGCTACTGTAAGAAAGACTTATTCTTATTATATGAAAAATTTCAAGCTTCCTTCAGTTGTGTTGTTAGACTTCTCTCTTATGTTCTCTGATATCTTATGAGTGAATGTTCTTTATTGATGCTCATTCAATCTGTATGTGACTGTCATCTCATTTATTGATTGATTAAGTTGATAATCATAAGATATTTCCTTAGTTATTAAACACATTGTGCTTGTTTTATATGAGTATAATCTGGTTCGATAGCTATTTTCTCTTCTATCTAATCAAACCTTGTCTGACTGCATTACTAGAAGGCCTTGTGAGATTTTATATTTCTAGACAGTCTTGAAAACACAGTCCAGTCTCTAGATAATCATATTGATCCAAAAATCACATCAAATATTAAGAAAATATTTCCCAAAAAAGAGTTAGTTACCAGGCATCTCCGACTTACAGCCTAGGAGAGTTTCCTGTAGTGATAACAGTGGAAACCGATGACCAGGAAAAAAGGTGTTGTAAACTCATGGGAAAAGTGGTATAATTCAGTGATTCAGACTACTAACCCCTAGATGATGCCCATCAAGTGATCAGGTGCCAAATAATTGTATAACACTTGGGACTACTCTGACATGAAGGGAAACCATCCCAACTTATCGATACACCATGTATCCATTCAAGAAGGATCTAGACCCATCTACCGGCCACAAATCTGGATGAATCCAGCACTAACGAACATAGTAAAGGAAGAATTACGAAAAAAAATCGCATCCAATTTCTTGCAGCTAATGGGTCTCCCCTCTCATCATTGTACCAAAGAAGAACAATAAATGGAGGATTTATGTTGGCTTAAACTAGTCTGCGCACGAGTTGTAAGACCCAAGGTTCATTTAACTATGACCAACAAAACCACAAGACATTAATCCTTTCGACATCACCCGCTTGCGCAAATGAATACTCAACCGAGGTATCTATTGGGACTGCACAAACCAGGATTTTGCAGTAGTAAGCTGAAGGTAGGCAAATACTTGAGTCATTGTTCCCTCTTCTATTTTATGTATGTTTACAATTGTTAGAGAGATTCTTACATTCAGTCATGAATATTGCAACATATTTAATCTATAAACTAATTCTAGTCTATGAATCATAGCAACATCATTCACAAGCGCACATAGACAAGTAAAGAACACAAGACACGATATTATTTCTAAACTCTCTCTTTATTCATATTTCGTCTTACCATATGACTATTACATTCACGACTCTTGCATAATCTTTCTCTCTTCCTCTCGCTCTTAACACCCCCCTAAATCTCCCAACTCGTTACATATTTATACCCAAAATATAGGGTTTAAAACCCTTGACTATGTATCCCAAAAATAGCCCATTACAATGCTTGGCATGGCCAGCTTCAGTTAACTAGTTGTTTGATTTGTTATTTTTTTCGCTCTTCATGCAACTTCTCCGTTGTTCTTCTATTTCCAGAACTTCTTGTTGTCATCCTTCTTTCACACATTCTTCTCTCTCTTTCTTGCTTTATTCTTATGTCTGTGCGTTGTCTTCCTCCTGCGCGTTTTCTTCCTTCTGCGCACTTTCCTTTGGGTTGTGTCTTAGTTGCGCGCTAGTTTCCTTCATGTACGCACTTTCCTTATAGTTAGGTTTTTCTCCTAATATTGCATCCAAAACTGCTTGTCCAACAGGCCCCCAACACTCACTTGTGGCTCGTCCCAAGCCACTCAAGCTTGTTGCTTGTTCTTCCATGTTGCAATGAAGTGTTGAG
>ML840662.1:15880-32811 GCA_009831015.1 Picea engelmannii | reverse complement strand
GCCTCTGCATCTGCATTTGCTTACCCATGCACCGTGAAGGAAACCCTCACGGGAAAATTGTTTGTTCTTGCATTTTTCCATTCTCCACCTGAGTCGCTTTGCCATTCCCCATCCTTCGTGAATTTTGTTTAGCTCTGTGATCGACCTCTGTGTTGATTCCTTGTCACGCACCCTGAAACTAGTGGAAAACTCGCAGACTGAGCTGTGTCTCCTGTGAAGTCCGAGCACCCTGTAAATTTCTGAACCGTGTTGTGTCTTAGTGTGGACTTTTGCCGTTTTTGGATGTCCATACCCAAATTCCTATTGGTGTTGTCACCGTGAGTTAACCAAATTACTATTGTTGTTGTGGTTATCCTCACTGTGCGGGAATTGAGTCGGAAGGGGCTGAAGAATCGGGTTTTGAGGCCCTTAGTTGAAGAGGCAGTCTGTCAGGCCTGTGAGAAGCTATTCCAGGTGAAGGAGTCTGTTGGGAAGTGGTATTCTTCCAGAGAGAGTCCAACACCAGCTATAGAGCTCTAAGACTTCCTGATCCGGCATGTTGTCGAGACCCAGAGAGGGAGGTGAAGCACTGATGGACTATGCTTGTGAAGGTGTATACTCTCAGGTGGAATAGGCATGTGGGGAATGAGGGTCTGTGAGTAGTGGGCATAAGAAGGCATTCGGGGAAGAATCCTTCTGGCTATTCTGTGTAGTTTTCCATGTAACCTCATCCTAGACTAGGATTCCTTGCCTTGGGTGGAGCTTAGTCCCAGCTCGGGGGTGACCCACTACTGAACATGATGAGTAGCGTGGTCTAAGGCTGGGAGGTTCGTGGAAGGCCTGCATGTGGTTGGTGGAATTACCACAGTTTCAAAGATAAGTATCAGCTTATGCTTAATATTATGTTTTGCATGCCTGTGACGCTTATATGTATCATGTATTATGTTGTGAATATGACTTATTGTTAATGCCAGGGATTATTTATGTTAGCAGTAATCTTGTGCTTACTTTGAGTTAAATGTGTTTAATATGACTTAAATGCATGTTATTAATTAAGTATGAGAATGATGTTGTTCTGCACAGTAGCGTTTGCCCGACCAGTGGGATGACGGTCGGGGGACATTACAGTATGGTATCAGAGCATAGTTTCAACATTGAGCCTGGATAGGCCAGATAAGTGGTCTTTGGACAGAGGTTTTGAGAATAAATTGTGTCTGGAGGACTAATTTCAGACCTCAGAATGTTTCTGAGTGTCAACGGACTACTTGACCATGTTACAAAGCTCGGGAGGTGTAGCGGTATTATAAAACTGCAGCCGGTGTGGTATATGGCCACAGGGAGAGAGAGAACTCCACACCAGAAGTGTTGGATCAAGTAGATGAAGGTTAAGAAGGAGGGTACCAAGTCATTGGCCAGAAGTCCTTGAGAAGAAGAGTTGGACAATCAGAATTCTCTGTGGAGAACTTGCGAAATCGCGAGGGCCGTAAGATAGCCAAAAGTTGCAAGGTGGTTAGTGGATGGAGAAACTCAACACCCTAGGATTCAGAATAAACATGGGTCATTGATCGTGGTTGGTTTGAACCGTTGGATCATTTTGTGAATTCAAGGATCGTGAACTTGGAGCGCAGGCCAAATTCTTGGTCACTCCAAGTCCCGAATCGCGAAAGAGATTAACAACGGTAGAATCGGACGGTGGTGCGCTTCCAGGAAGAAGTGTCGAAATACTGTGAGACGTCAAATCCAGCCACCTAGTGAGGAAGTTAGGGCTGAAGAGATTTGATAGGTGTAAGCATAGGAGAGATCTGGACTGTCGAATCAAGGGAGGCTCACAGTCATTGATCTCATACATGAATCTCCATATCGAAATTCGGGGATTGAAGCGACAAGAGATTTGGAGTCACTGCATCGTGAACTCCCGGTTCACGAAACTCCGAAAATATCTGGACTGTTAGATCCAAATCATCGAGGATCGTTGGATCTCGTACAAGAACTCGTGTATCGGAATTCAGGGATTGAAGTGACAAGAGATTTGGAGTTGCTGCAGCATGAACTCACGGTTACCGAAAACCCAAAATCCTGAAACGATCTACATCGTAGATCGTAGGAGAGGAACTTGATCGTTGGATCAAGTAAATGAATAGACCATAATTTCATAATTTCGGCAAACGAAAGTTCGAGATGTGTAGATGCATGAACTCCTCATGCCCGAAACTCCGAAACGAAAAGTGAAAGTAGTGGGGCCCCACATCGCTGGGAGTGAGGTGGACCTTCTTAAGGACACCATGTGTCACTACCTTGGTGGGAAACAACTGTGATGTGGGCTCGAAGGGTAAGGAAATCAAATTTTTGGAAGTCAGGAGTTGGAGAGGGAATCGAGTGAAAGAACCTTCGGGACCAAAACCCCGAAACTTGAAACCCCGAAGCCCTGAAATCCCGAAACCTGAATTTTCGTTTGGATAGCCTTGTAGCACCTAGCAGTTTAGCATTTGATCACGGCCCGTGGACACATGGGTTGGGGACTAAGAAAATGGGGACTATCGTCGGAAATTGCAGAGCCAAACAGAGCTCAGAAAATTCGTGGAATCAAAACATTTTCTTATTCGCGTTGGTTTATGAATGTTGTAGTTTTATTAAAGGTTTAAGGCCTGACAAACTTCGGTTGACTACATGTTGTGTGTGTAGATTTCAACGAGTGTCAGGACAGCCGCGAATCGATGCCGAGTATAGAAATGGAAGAGATGATGATTGCCTCCAATTCAGAGAACGAAAGAGAAGGAAGGGATGTCAACTTGGGAGTCGAAGGATCAAACTACTATGGGCATTGAAGAGAATTGGATAAGGAAGGGCATGTGATGAAAATCATTGAAAGATTGCAGAAAGATGCCCAGGCTCACCGAGTCGATAGCCGAAAGCTCATGAAGGTCAGGGATCGGCAAGGTGAATTCAACTTAAAGATGTTGAAGAACCTGGAAAGAATAGAAAGGAATTTGGAAAAGGAGAGTGACACAAGCAAAACAGGGAGTCCCTGAGAGAAAAAGAAGATCAAGGAGTGGTAGCAGACATCGTCATCGCTCCCCAAAGCATTCCGATAAGGAAGCACATAGTAGTTCAAGACCATCCCCTATGAGAAAACACCGAATATCTAGAGTGGATGAATTGAAAGGGGAGATGAACCAGATTAAGCCTCCTATGTTTGATGGAGAACATAAGAAGGAGGAAGATGTTGAAACATGGTTGCTTGGCATGAGGAAATATTTCCAACTGTAAAATTATTCCTCTCATGCAAAAGGAAGAATTGCGATGTATCAACTAAAAGGAAAAGCATCCATGTGGTGGGATCAGCTTGTGCAAGTGCAGCACGTTAGAGAGAAAGATATCACATGGAAGGAATTCAAGAGGTATTTCGAGAGGAAATACCTGACTAAAAGATACTATGACAGAAAGATGAAGGAGTTCTTCGAACTCAAGTTGGGCAGCATGACCATTGATGAATATGAACGAAGGTTTTTGGAATTATTGAAGTATGTTCCATTCATCAAAGATGAGGCTGTCAAGATTCAGAGGTATCTGAGTGGACTGCCACCTCCCATTGGTGACAAGATTCAGTATGATGATATTAAGACTATGGAAGAAACAATAAGAAGATTGAAATGCTTATATGAGCAGCAAACAGAAAAGCCTACCTTTCGGAAGGCTTGGGATGACCAGAAGAAGTTTAAGAAAGAACAGAGGCAGAAGGGAAACAAACCTCCCTTTTTCAGAAATAGTCCTCAAGGACATCCGTCGTTTAGAGAGTCGAGAATGGCTGAAGTGGGGGAACAAAGGCTGAGACAGATGCCCATTCAGTGTTGGGGATGTAAAGAGAACCACAAGTACAAAGATTGTCCCCATAAAAATGGCAAAGCAAGAGTTGTCCATAATGTTCAACAAGCTGAAACAGTGGAGGACATGGGCAGTAAAATGCCAAGGATCTATGAGGCCCTGGACAACAAGCAAGTTGAATTTCAGTCGCACATGATTGAAGTAGAAGGTATGATCAAAACCAACCATTTACTATTTTAGTTGATTCAAGGGCTAGCCATAGTTATATAGACCCTAGAGTGGTGGAAAGTTTGCATTTATCAAGAAGCAAACATGAAAAGTCTTGGTTAGTGCAGTTGGCTATAGGAACCAAGAGGAAAGTCACTGAGTTGGTTAAGTCATGTCCGGTGGACATGAAGGGATTGAGCATGAAGGCTGAATTGAATATTCTGCATTTAGGCTCTTATGACTATTTAATTGGGATGCACTGGTTGGACCAGCACCATGCCCTCCTGGACTGTCGTAACAAGGAATTTACATGCCTGGATGAGGAGGGGAATTGGAAAACAGTCCAAGGAATTCCCAGAGTTGTGGTTGTTAGAGAAATCTCAGCAATGCAGTTGAAAAAGTGCTACATGAAAGGTTGTTAATTGTTTGCAGCCTGTGTGGAGGAAGCATCCAGATATGAAGTCTCAAAGATTGGAGACCATGCAGTACTAACAGAGTTTGAAGACGTATTTCATGAGGTACCCAGACTACCTCCGAAGAGATATGTCGATTTCTCTATAAATTTGATGCCTGGAGCAGCTCCAGTGTCGAAAGCTCCTTTTCGAATGAGTACGCCAGAGCTGAAAGAGTTGCAATTGCATCTTGAAGAGCTTCTAAAGAAGGGGTACATTCGCCCAAGCATGTCACCTTGGGGTGCCCTGGCCCTGTTCGTGAAGAAGAAGGATAGGACATTGAGTTTGTGCATTGATTTCAGACAGTTGAACAAAGTAACTGTCAAGAACAAGTATCCTCTATCGAGGATCGACAATATTTTTGATCAGTTGAAAGGTGCAAAAATATTTTCAAAGATAGATCTCAGATCAGGATATCACCAAGTAATAATAAAGGATGAAGACATCAGCAAGACCGCCTTTAGAACAAGGTATGGTCATTACGAGTTCACAGTGGTGTTGTTTGGACTGTCAAATGCACCCGTTGTTTTTATGAGCTTGATTAATGGAGTATTCAAGGACTATCTAGACAAGTTTGTCATCGTCTTCCTGGATAATATTTTGGTGTATTCCAATTCAGAGGAAGAGCATGAACAACACCTGAGGATGGTGTTGCAAGTGTTGAGAGAACACCAGCTATATGCCAAGTTGAGCAAATGCTCATTTTATCAAAGGCAGATCCATTACTTGGGGCACATTATTTCAAAAGAAGGGATCGTCGTGGATCCTGAGAAGGTTGAGGCCATCAGAGAATGGTCAGTGCCAAGGAATGTGGCGGAAGTTAGATCCTTTATGGGTCTAGCAGGCTATTACAGAAGGTTTATCACAGGGTTCTCAAAGATATCTCACCCTATCACTTCCTTGCAAAGGAAGGAGGAAAAGTTTCAATGGACTAAAGAGTGTGAGAAAATTTTCCAGCGATTGAAGCAGCTGTTAACTAGTGCTCTAATCTTGAGGATTGCAGATCCAAATGTGGATTTCGTGGTGTGCACAGATGCATGTAAAGAAGGTTTGGGAGGAGTTCTCAGTCAGAATGGATTTGTAATATGTTATGAGTCCAGGAAGATGAAAGAGCACGAAAAGAATTATGCCACTCACGATTTGGAGTTGGCAGCAATCGTTCACGCTCTGAGGAAATGGAGGCATTACCTCATGGGAAGGAGGTTTGAACTCAGAACAGACCTTAACGGTGTGAAATATTTGTTTGATCATCCAACCTTAAATGCTAGACAAAGTAGGTGGCTGGAATTTCTATGTGAGTACGACTTTGAGATCAAGCATATCAAAGGAAAGGAGAATAAAGTGGTTGATGCACTCAGCAGGAGGGTGCATGAATTACATGCTATAGCCATTAGCATGTATTGGACTGATATTAAAAGTAGAATTCGGGAGGCTGCAAATGTAGATCTGCAGTACAAAGAATTGGTAGCCAAGCTACAGCAAGGTAAGATGCCATAGAAGATGGAAACCGATGGAATATTGTTGTACAAGAACAGATTTTTTGTACCCAATGTCCAGTGCTTGAAACAGATGATTTTGCAGGATATGCATAATGTGCCTTATGCAGGGTACCTTGGATATCAGAAAATAGTAGCAGCGGTCAAGAGCCATTTCTTTTGGCCGGGTATGAAGAGAGAGATTGTTGAATACATCGCTAGATGTATGGAGTGCCAGAAAATTAAAGCTAAGCATAGGCACCCAGCAGGGTTGCTGCAACCTTTACCCATTCTTGAGTGGAAGTGGGAAGTAGTGACAGTGGATTTTATTACAGGATTGCCCAGAACAAGCAAGATGCATGATTCGATCATGGTGGTGGTGTACAAGCTTACAAAAGATGTGCATTTTATTCCACTGAAAACTACTCACAAGGCAACAGATGTTGCTGACATTTTCATAAAGGAAGTGGCACGATTGCACGGAATTCCTAAAACGATTGTGTCTGACAGAGACCCAAAATTCACCTCGAATTTCTGGAAAGGATTGTTCAAAGGATTCAGAATGAATCTGAACTTTAGTACAGCTTATCATCATGAGTCTGATGGACAGACAGAGAGGGTGAACAGAGTAATAGAAGACATACTGAGAATGTATGTGATGGACAAACCATCAAGATGGGAAGACTACCTGCACTTGGTATAATTCTCCTACAACAATGGGTATCATGCATCATTGAAGATGATCCCATTTGGAACACTTTATGGAAGAAAGTGCAATACTCCAGTGAGTTGGGATAATCCAGCTGATAGAGCAGTAGTTGGGTCAGAGTTGCTCAAGGAGATGGAGGACCAAATGATAAAAATTAAGCAGAATTTGAAAGATGCCCAGGACAGGTAGAAAAGTTATGCTGATAAGAACAGAACCCACAGAGAGTTCAAAGTGGGTGATCATGTTTTCCTGAAAGTGAAAGCTAACAGGAGCTCCCTGAAGCTGGGAAGTTGCGCCAAATTGGCAGCCAAATTTTGTGGGCCATTTGAAATCCTGGAAAGGATTGGGCCAGTTGCATATATGCTTGCATTACCTGCATCCATGACTGTACATAATGTGTTTCATGTTTCATTGCTTAAGAAATATATACCAGATGCTAATCATGTTATCGATTGGAATGTGATTCAGGTGGAACAAGAAGTTGTCTTGCAAGTGCATCCTGTGCGCATATTGGACAAGAAAAACAAACAACTCTGGAATCAAGGTATAGGGCTTGTAAAGGTCCAGTGGACCTGGTACGGTCCTGAGGACGCGACATGGGATCATGAAGATGTTATGAGGGCCGATTACCCGCATCTTTTTGAAAATTTTGAAAATCTTGCAGATGCAGTGTAAAGTTGCACTGAGGACAGTGCAAAAATAAGGGGAGGGGATTGTAATGTCCCCAAGGCCAAGGCCTGTTGTAAATCATGTCTATGAAGTATAAATATTGCTTGCATTATGAATTGTAATTATGTTTTATAGGCTGGTGATCCAAGTTTATATAAGTTGGTGGGCTTATGTGTTATTAGGCCGAAGAGCCTAAGTGTTAAGGCCAGGAGCCTGCTTTTGTATATGTAATCATGTAGAACATTAATAAAAAAAATATAAACATCGCTGCGTCCAGACTGACCACGATGAATGAGTGATGGGAGACTAAGCTTCCACAGAGTTGGTAAGGGATTGGGGGATGGAAGGTTGGAAAGAGAGGCTAAGTGTTGAACCTAGGGGCTTAAGTCCTTGTGAATAATATTTTAATATTATTCCAAAATCCATGTGAAATATATGTTTTGTCCTAAGTTCCTGGAGAGGAACGCATGTTGATGGAGTGCATGCAGCTTCATGGGTGACATGTGTCGACCCAGGCACATGCAGTTAAAAAACTGCAGAAGCCAATCGTGGGGGGGGGGGTCGGTCATTCTGTCATCCTCCACCTGAGTTCACCGTGATGCTCGTTTGAACCCGTTTTGCCTCTGCGTCTGCATTTTCTTACCCGCGCACCGTGAAGGAAACCCTCACAGGAAAATTGTTTGCTCTTGCATTTTTCCATCCTCCACCTGAGTCGCTTTGCAATTCCCCATCCTTCATGAATTTTGTTTATCTCTGTGATCGACCTCTGCGTTGATTCCTTGTCACGCACCTTGAAACTAGTGGCAAACTCGCG
This sequence comes from Picea engelmannii, assembly GCA_009831015.1. NCBI lineage: Eukaryota > Viridiplantae > Streptophyta > Pinopsida > Pinales > Pinaceae > Picea > Picea engelmannii. The sequence continues at coordinate 24,684 of ML840662.1, read as the reverse complement.
GACTGAGTCGTGTCTCCTGTGAAGTCCGAGCACCATGTAAATGTATGAACCGTGTTGTGTCTTACTGTGGACTGTTGTCGTTTTTGGATGTCCATACCCAAATTCCTGTTGCTGTTGTCACCATGAGTTAACCGAATTGCTATTGTCGTTGTGGTTATCCTCACTGTGCGGGAATTTAGTCGGAAGGGGTTGAAGAATCGGGTTTTAAGGCCCTTAGTTGAAGAGGCAGTCTCTCATGCCTATGAGAAGCTATTCCAGGTGAAGGAGTCTGCTGGGAAGTGGTATTCTTTCAGAGAGAGTCCAGCACCAGCTACGAAGCTCTAAGATTTCCTGATCCAGCATGTTCCTGAGACCCAGAGAGGGAGGTGAAGCACTGATGGATTGTGCTTGTGAAGGTGTATAATCCCGGGCGGAACAGGCATGTGGGGAATGAGAGTTCGTGAGTAGTGGGCGTAAGAAGGCATCCTAGGAAGAATCCCTTCGGTCATTCTGTGCAGTTTTCCCTGTAACCTCAGCCTAGACTAGGATTCCTTGCCTTGGGTGGAGCTTAGTCCCAGCTCGGGGGTGACCCACTACTAAACATGATGAGTAGCGTGGTCTAAGGCTGGGAGGTTTGTGGAAGGCCTGCACGTGGTTGGTGGAATTACCATGGTTTCAAAGATAAGTATCAGCTTATGCTTAATATTATGTTTTGCATGCCTGTGATTCTTATATGTATCATGTATTTTGTTGTGCATATGAATTATTGTCAATGCCAGGGATTATTTATGTTAGCAGTATCTTGTGCTTACTCTGAGTTAAATGTGTTTAATATGACATAAATGCATGTTATTAATTAAGTATGAGAATGATGTTGTTCCGCATAATAGCATTTGCCCGGCCAGTGGGATGATGGTTGGGGGACGTTACACTTTGACCTCACCTTGTACCATGGCCAATTCTCCAATATTCCTTACTGCTTCTTCCTGCCTTAGTCCAAGTCTATCCTAAAGGACCTTCTCTTGGTCCCTCAGTCTCTCCACTTCTATATAGGCATGTCGTTGATCCAAAATGGCTTCCATACGCTCTATTCGTGGCAGTGTAGGCACCTTTTCTGTTGCCTCATTCACGTGTGCTTACATGTACCTCAGCTTGGCATCTATGGCCTTCATCTCCAGGTCTCCCATGAGCTCTTCCCACACCTTCACACTCTCTTCATAATTTTTTGTGCATTTGTCTTTGAATGTCTTAATATTACAACTATTGTCGTTGTCGTCCACTTTCTACCTTCGTGCACCTCTGGTGGAATTTTGGGTGTGCTCCTCAATTGTAAATCTTGGATCTGTGCCCTGAAGCCCTTCATGACTTCGTTAATCTTTGACAATTGTTCCTCCATAGTGGCCTCTGTGACCAGGGCAACTTCTGACAATTCCTTATAGAATTTTTGGACAGTTGCTTGTGTCTTATGCACCATAGATTCAACTTCATCCTTCTCATGTTGTGTTTTCATGGCCCTTGCCTCAACACCGTCTTTAGTCTTCATAACTTCCTCCATTCGGCCTTCAATTTCCTTCTTTTGTTGAAGGGCCATATCGTATTATGCCTGCACTTGGGCTCTTTCATCCCTTATTTTGTCCAAGTCTCGTCGTGTTTCCTCTCCTCTATGCTTTATTTTCTACACCAATTCTACTTGTAAGTCATGTACACTTTGGATGGGTAGTCTTGATACGACTATATTAAGTTGGCCCAATGCCTTTATTTGCTCCTGCAATTCGCCTGCTAGAAAATATAGCATTGCTACCTCAATTTGTATGCTTCTATGTACACATGTGAGCTATGTTAAGGACGTCTGCGCACTAACCGCTTCTATCCTTAGTCCTATAGATGGTATGTTCCATGACATGTCGTCTTTCATGACGCATGTTGTTTCTAGGAGTTGTTGAAGGATTCCCAGTTGATCCTAGACCTTCTTTTGTTGGTCCTTATGCTTCTTTGCAACTTCCTCCCAGAGTTCCTCTTTGGAATTGTGGATCTGGTACCCAATCCTATCCATATCATCATCGGTTAAAATATAAAATGGGGTTTGTCATTGCACCTTCACTTTCTTCCGCGTCGCTCCTGTCTATTCTGGATATTTATCTTTTATTTTGATTCTTGCGTCAAGGACTTTAGATTGGTTAGGATGATTTTCTACGCCATTCATCTGATCCTTTTCTTCCTCACTTTTGTCTAGGTCTTCGTCCTCTTTCGAGGGCCCAGGCTTGTCTGTTGGATTCTTCCTATCGTCCTCCCAGTCACTGATTATTAAGTGCATGTCCTCTAGTGTCAACCGGTAACTGGTTGGAAACCTTTGTCACGCAGGATCCTTTTTGGCTTGCACATACAAATGTTACATGACATCTCTGAATCATGTGATATCCTTTAATGTGATGACGTATTCCTCTGGTATGCATAGTGTGGTCTCCACTACCTTAGTAATGAGCTGCAAATAGGTAAAAAAAGTGGCGTTGTGTTCATTTTGTCATCTCTTGATGGTTTTATGCCACAAGTTGGCATACCTAGAAACCAAAGGGTTGCGGCCTAAAGTATGCATATGTTGGTAATACGCGGGATCTTTCCACCTAACCAGTGCAATGAGGATTAGCAACCATGCATAGTGAAATTATGCACCCTTCTCTTAGGCCTCCGTGCAATCCTGTAAAAATTGGTTAACTAAAAATGTTTCCCAGTTCATCTGGATGCCTTCCTTACATTTCTTCGCTACTGAAATTACTACCATTGGCACTTTATCTCTGTGAAATTTGCACAATAGCTTGCAGGCCAAAACCTACGTCGTAAACCTGGCCTCTTTTTCGTTGATGCTCTTCACATCCATACCCTTTTTTCCTCAGAATGTGTCAATTTTTTCTTTCATGGCTTCAGAGAGGGCTCGCTCTCCCATTTTGTGGAACAATAATGAGGGGTCTTCTCCTCCTTTGCTCAACCCTTTGATACATGTAATTAGCGCAGTATCAATCGAGATTGGGGGATCGATCCAAAGTGTCCCCCCATGAACACAACTGAGTAACACCTTCACACAAGCATTAATCTTCATACTTCATATAAATTATGGAATTTCAAACAAGTTTGGTATTCCTACTTTCTCTAAGCCTGAGGCCAATTCCTGTGGCTCTACGAGAATCGCTCCCATGGTTGGGATGGTCTTCCTACATAAATATTGATCCCTGGCCAACTAAGGGAATTTTTGTGAATCAGTGATATCGTGATCCATGAACTTCAGGTTGGCCACCTTCCTGAGCATGTCTTCATTGCTATTGACATCGACCAGAACTGGTGCTATTGGCAAGGGATATTTGGCATTCACCGATACATTGATAGGCAGGGAATCATATTTCCTTGGGGGTAAATAGTCTCTGTGAAAAACTATTGGTGGAACCGGGGTCGAAGTTCCAACCACCTCCTCAACCTCCACATCTTCTACTGGTCATTTCGGTTGCTTCTTCACCACACTGGATGAACCTCCCACTCTCGGCGGTGCCATTCTACTTGTGTGATGAACTCTTGGACTAACGATGTGTGTCTGTGCGAGTTGTGTGAGCTCGGATCTAGTAGTCTTTCTTTGTTCTCTCTTGCTTGCACACAACAAATCACTTAGAGTTCATTTCCCTCTTGTTATTTTTGTGCTTTTGTGTCAAGTATACATGTATCATCCTTCCTTAACTACCTTGTCTAATCTGGCGTCGTAGTGGTTGACTTGGTAACTAAATTCTCCTTTATTTTCAAATCCGACTTAGGATTTTCCTCGCGTACCGTTGATATGTTCATGATTTCTGACAACTTTTCCCATTTAAGAGTTATACGATGCTTGTATCACATATCACGCTAGTTGTCTAACTATCGTTTTCATGCCTGACTGCTTTTAACGGTTTCTGTCGTTGCCAACCTACGTAGTGGTGCTTTTTTTTCCAATTGTATACCTCGCGGTCAGGCTCATCCAAATCTTGTCTTTTATCTTAGCACAATGTTGTATTCGTGTGTGATGATCAGTTTAGTTGTGCAAGTTCTGATACCCTGGTATTCAAACACTCTCTTTCTTTTTTTTTCCTATATCTACTTTTTATTTGTTTTCTTTCATTTTTTCTACTTTTTATTTGGTTTTTCCTGTTTTTCTTTCTACTATGGAACACTTACTATAATACAAGGGTTCTAGCACAACCCAGATTACTGCGAAGATTGTTGATTGTCTCTATAGAGTTTTAGCTGACTCCCACTCAACATTCCCTCCAAGACTTGTCCATTCAAGGTTTCCAACTGCACAACACCCATCCCGGTTTTTTGTTGGATTACGTAGGGTCCTAACCAGTGCATGTGAAACTTCCATGGATGTTGCATATAGTTGTTGTCATAAATTAGTACCAAATCCCCGACTTGAAATTTCTTTGGTCTAATGTGGCGATCATGCCAAGCCTTCTCTCTGGCTTTCTACACCTGTTGATGAAATACTACAATAAACTGGTCTTCCTCGAGTTGTACTAAATGTGCCAATATCTCCTCTATCGCGCCAATATCGAAGAGCTCAGTGATTGTTGTAGTGCGCAATCTAGGTAGAATGAACTCCATTGGTATCACTACTTCTTGTCCATAAACCAACCAGAAAGGTGGTTGTCCTATTAGCTTCTTACTTGTAGTTATATAAGCCCAGAGCACTATAGGGACTCGTAAGTCCCAATCATCTCACCCTACGTTGCAAATATTTGTTAAAGCCTTCTCCAAGAGCTTATTAAAACCTTCCATTGTGCCATTATCCTGAGGGTGATATGGTGTACTCTTTTGATGATCAATCTAAAACTCCTCAGTTAGTGCGACAATTGTTTTGTTCAGAAAGTGCGTACCTTGATCACTACGTAATATGCACGGAGATCCAAACCTCGTTACTACACTCTTGAACAGAAACCACGTGACAATATCCATAGTACAATCAATAACTGGTGTTGCTTTTTCCCACCTTGTCAAGTACTCTGTCGCAGTGATGATGTACCTTGATCTTGATCTTCTTGCTTGTGGCTTGATTGGTCCTACAAAGTCAATGGCTCATTTATCAAATGTTTGCAGCATAACATGTGGATTTAATGACATTTCATCTCTACTAGATGATTTTCCCACTCTTTGACATACATCACAGGACTGACAAGACTCCTTTGCATCTTTATGAAGCGTAGGCCACCAAATCCCTACGCATAAAATTTTATGATTTGTTTTCCTTCCTGCGTAATTCCCTCTAGCAATCCCATCATGTGCTTCTTCCAGTATAATCGATATTTCATGTTCCAATACACAACGTATCAATATCCCATCTGCACCTAACTTATATAAATTCCCTGCAATCAACTGGTAATCTCCATCTTTTACTACCAATTGCTTCTTCTGCGCAACGGTCATCTCAGAGGGAGCCATGTCGGTGCTTAAAAACTCCACAATATCCGAGAAGTAATCATATATCATCCTTATTGTAAATAAATGTGCATCTGGGAGGTTATCATCTAAATTACCTGCATCTTCTCTTGTCAATATGTGCGATAAATGATTTGGTCCTCCATTCAACTTTCCTGGTTTTATGATGACCTCAAAGTCATATTCCTGAAATAATAGTAGCCATCTGCATATTCTTACTCTTAATATGGGATGATTGACTAAGTACTTTAATGCATAATGGATTGTATACATCTTGAAGTGGGACCCCAGTAAGTAGTGCCTAAACTTCTATAGCGCATAGACCATTGCCAATCCTTCTCGTTTTGTAGTTGTATAATTTGTTTATGTTATAGAAAACTTCCTACTTGCAAAAGTGATTGGATGATCTATGTCCCCTTCTCTAGGTTGTGAAAGCATTGTGCCCAATGTTATAGATGATGCATCTACATGTACATGGAACTCCTTGTTCCACTCCATAAAGATCAGAATTGGTGCGGTTACCAGTTTTTGTTTCAAAGTGTCCAAGCCCTTCTAGTAGTCCTCATTCCATTAGAACTTGGCTTCCTTCTTTTGTAAATTTTCCATGGGTGTTGTAATTTTCTCATATCCTTTGATAAATTTCTTGTAATAACCTGTATGACCCAACATTGCCTTCATCTATATGACTGATATCGGAGGTTCCAAGCCTAGAATTACTACAATCTTGGTTGGATCGACTAATAATCCTTGTTTTCATATGACATGTCCTAGTAGAATTCCAAATGGCACACAAAAGATACATGTATTTAAGTTTAGGGAAAGTTGACATTGTCTGCATCGATCTAACATAAGTCGAAGAACTTCTATATGATCTTGTAGCAAACTGAACACCATCCAATCATCCAAGTAAACTTCGAGGGATTTATGGATGAAATCCTTGAATTCTGCCACTACTACCCTAGAAAACATCGCAGTGGCATTCTTCAATCCAAATGGAATAATTGTATACTGGTAACTGCCCCACTTAATCGCAAAAGTGGTTTTGTGTCTATCCTCTTGCAAAATTCATATCTAATGGTACCCAGAGAATCCATCAGTAAACGAATAATTTTATTGACCTCCTACGTTCTCCAGTACTTCATCGGTAAATGGTGTTAGGAATGAATCATGTAAGCATGCATCATTTAGTTTCCTTGGGTCCACATAGATTCGAATTATGCCTATCTTCTTGTCCTGCACCACCATTGGGATAATCCGCTATGATTCTTCTACTGGTTCAATGATACCTACGTCCAACATCTTGTCTATTTTAGCCTTGACCTTCTCTTTATAACTCAGATTTAACCTGTAAGGTCTCTGTCGGATAGGCTTAGCTCCAAGTTTCAGTGGAATATTCATCTCACCTAAGTCTCCTGCTATCCCCTTCATCTTTGAGAATGTTGTGGGGAATAAGTCATGATATTCCCGTAATAATTCTGCAACCTTCTCAACTGTCTCATCATTCCAATAATCTCATATCTGCACAAACTTAGGATTTTCTAATATCCCAATATTTACCTTCTTAATCTATATAGGTTGTGTGTATGCCGCATATGCAAGCTCTGGCCATTCTACTGCACGTGCACCTTCTGTCTCTGGTATTTGTACATTCTCGGGATCCTCTTCCTCATGCTCTTCCTTTGTTACGTTATAGCATTCCAATAGCTTATGGATAGTCATTTTGGATGTATGCGCACTGCATACTGGAACTACATCCATCGTCTTTTTTATCACGTAATATGTACTTTCCCAAAGCCCAAGGCAAGTAAGGGAGATTGGCATAACAAACAGGACGTCCTACCAATGTCACCTCGGTAGGATATCCCCACATTTTAGGAGTAGAAAAAGGTATACCCCAGGGGAGGTATACCCCAGGGGAGGCATCCCCGGTGGCCTAAAGGGTTTGGTAAGCTAAGGATAAGGACAAGAAATCCCCCCTCTCTCACTGATCACCAAAGTTAAGGGTGTCTACGTCTAAGGAATTCAGGCAAAAGAAGAATGTCAATGTGTCTGCCTGGAACAAGAACAATGTAGCATGTATGTACAATTTCCAAGTACCAAATGATAATAAAAGCCTCAACGACATTAGACAATAAAACAAATGAAGTGGCTGAAGAAAAATTGAAGCAATTTATCAGTTTACAACAACAATAAATGTTATGTAGCAACCACAAAAATTAGTGGTCATAATTGCTAGAAAAGATAGTGAAAATTGAGCATATATCAAATAGTTTCCTTAGCAATTTTCACAAGCAAGTTCTGAGTAAGTTAGCTATAATTTAGATTAGTATATACAAAAAAATTGTTGCAGTTAGATGGTTGTAGAAAAAATTTATAACAATAGCAAGAGAGTTAGAGATCTAGGCTAAGTTAGTGTTAGACTTAGTTAGCATAGGCTCGAGAGAATAATGTTTGAGCGTTTGATCAATCTTCCAACAAGAGAGAAGTGATAAATAGTGCATGTTACGATTTATGGAGTCAATTATATCAACACAATAACTTGGAGAAATAACAATTATTATACTTTTCTATGAGATGAAAACGTGGAAGCTTGAGGAGTAGCACCTTAAGTCCTCAAGTACCAAGCACTTAAGAGAAGGTTCAACTAGGGTGTAGGCACTTCTAGGCCCTAGCAATTTCTCTTATCCTTAGACTCTTGAAATATATTTAATGCAATAAGAACTAGACAAAGATTCTAAAGTGCTAGCACTTTAGGGCTCTATGAGTTTGTCTAGAGAAGATCTTATTCGGCAAGACTAGCAAAACAAAGAGCGAGAAAGAAGCACCTTATGTTTCTTACTCCTAGGGTTTTCAAGCAAGCAATTTCATAATCTTAAATATGAACAAGTAAACATACCATAAACGTTTATCATGAAATGAAAATTGCAGATTTACTTACTTCACAAAGAATAATCAAGCATAAAACCCTAGATTTTCCAAAATTCCACCAAGAAATGATCCAAAATGCATCCAAACAAGTCTTCAAGCAAGTGTGCCTCAAAATTTCAGCCTCAAAAAGGGTGTCAATTTCAGTCCCCCTCTTGTGAGAGGTGAGTTGTTATAAAAATATGAAATTAGCCAACCATATTTATATGGGAAATCGTGGCTAATTTACCCAAAAGTTGTGTCTACATGTCAATTTGGCTCTTAAAATTTAAAATTAAATTATTTTTCACAAAATAAAACCCTAAATAGGGTGATGTCATCCTTCCTAGGGTGACGTTAGGCCTCCTCCATGAGACATTGAGGTCATCTAGCAAAACGTTGGGCCTCCAAAGGCCCTCCTCCCACACATGCCAAAACTGCAACCCAAGATCTTTCAATGTCAAACCCTA
>ML840662.1:0-15780 GCA_009831015.1 Picea engelmannii | reverse complement strand
AAGTAATGAGTGTATTATAATTCAAAGTGAATACAAAATAAATTATTTCAATAATAAATTTAACGGAGAAATTAGAAGTGGGTTAACCCTAAAATAAGGAAAGTGGGGCCAAGTGACCTAGAAGATGTTTTTAAGGAAGCTACCTGGAGAGTATAAATAAGAGGAAAGGCTCTCTCATTTTAATAGCACTTGAGAATATTGAATATATATAGGTTCCTGAGGTAACCAAGGATATCTAAGCCGAAATTCTGAGGGAAGGTGAAGAAAAGAAGGCCGAAATTCAAGGAAGGATAAATTCTTTTGATGGTGCTTTCTAAGGTATGTTATTTACAGGTCATCTCACCATTTTCACTATAACAAAATTTCTATAATGATTCACAACATTAAATTGCTATTCCATTGAGAAAACATATCCAAGTATCTGTGATAAAAAATTTAGCTTGTGGGTCATTGTATTTTTGGAGTTACACTCCGTGGAAAATAGGGTTTTTGGCTAGTCCTGAAACTAGTCAAAAACAAGTGTTTCGGGTAAAAACATCATAACTTATTCATAACAGATCCAAATTCAGTGAAACCAAATGTGTTGGTTAGGGTACAATCTTTAGTATGTTTTTTAACAATTTCAGATCAATTCAACAAATATTTTGTGCAGGGCACGCTCTACAATGTCGCTCTCTAGAATAATCCAGAATTCAATAAGGTATGCCATTTTTTCTATAACTCATTTTATGAGAGGTTCCAAGTAGTGACACCTGGAGTAATTGAATAAAACACATTGAAGAACATTGTATATCAGTTTTGGATCTTTATACATTACAGGTACAAAGTTATGATTACTTCAAGTTAGGGTTGTTGACTAATTCAAAACTAGGCTTGTGAGACTAAAGAAAAGTTTGATGAAAATGCTAGTCTCTTGTTGTTGAAGTTAAGGAAGGTTTGCAGGAATGTGATCATATACACCAGGTCTATTACAGAGCTACAAATCAGATTTGCATGATGAAATTTATGAGGGCTTTTGGTTGAGGTACATGTTGAGTACATGGTTGAGACAAGTAGTTGATGAGTTGGCACATACATGAGGTGTATAGTTGATGATGTTGGTACATATTGATGTGTCATAGTTGATGAGTAGTTCACACATGATTGGTACATACTTGGTAAATTGTTGGATTCACTTTTTTATGGTACAGGTTGATTACAGGTTATTTGGTACAGGTTGGTGCATGGTTGATGCACTTGTTTATGGTACAGGTTGATTACAAGTTGAGGTACAGGTTGATGCATGGTTGATGCATGGTTCAGATTTATTGGTACAGTTTTACATCGGTATATCTCACAGTGACAGGTTGACAGTGGTTCCATAATTCTACATCTACTTCAGGGTGGCAGGACGGGGCAAGGACAAGTGGTTGTAGCCACCTTCCGGTTGTAGCCGGAGAACATAGGGGGTTGTAGCCTCCTAGTTGTAGCCAAAGAATTTGGTAGTTGGAGCTTCCCTCGGGTTGTAGCCTGAGAAACTAGGGGGTTGGAGCCTCCTTCCAGTTGTAGCTTGAAAACAAAGGAAGTTGGTGTTTCCAATGAATGTAATTCTTCAAGACATATAAGAAAAAACATTATGTGTTTTTCTCCCGATTTGGGTTTCCACGTAAAACACTGGTGTACTGTGTATGTTTGTTCATTTGTTCATTGCTTATTTACTCTGCAATTATTGGATGATAATGCTTCATTGATATAACTATTGGATTATATGGTCAAAAAGGGTTAAATTGAACTATTATTGATTCACCCCTCCTCTTAGTAATCCAACAAAGGGTGGACCCTCGTCATCTAAGCCTGTCAAGTTGCCTCCAAAGGAAACACCCTCTTCCTTCATTGTGCAAATTGGTCATCATTGTCTTGCCCCAAGCTTGGGGTCTCTGCATCCATCCTTGGACTTCAAGCCCTCATGAAGGTCTGAATTGATCATCTCCTCATGAATACATGTCCACCATGTAAAGTCCTACAAAGACAACAAGTACGCCCTCTAGGGGTCCATAATTCACAAGTATCATGGAAAGTAAATCGCATCTAACAATCAAAGCACCTGAACATGTACATCAAACCACCCTAACCCAAAAAAATGCTCAAAGACGTTATACAACTTACCAAATTTAGGTTTGGAAAGGGTCTCAAGATGTCATATTGGGTCGGTAACCCCTAGGTTTAGGGTGTTTCCTAGGTGGAACCAATCCTAGTCATGTGTGCACGTGAGATGGTGTGGGGGTAAACCTTTGGGCATGGGGTTCATGACGTACAAGGGTTTGTATTGTCTTACCTATGGGTGTCTTTATGGAGGGTGAGATTCCCCTTGTCCTCAATGCAATTTTTCCAAGCCCATTTATTTCTCTTTTAATCTTCTTAACTCCTTCTTTTATTTTTCTTCATGTTTCGAGGAAACAGTTGGGGGGCACTATTTTGGCTTGGTGTCCAGGTATGACAGTGTCATTCACAAATACCTTGCGGAAATGAGAAGGTTGGCTCGTGATGGGAACCCCTTTCCCTTAGTCATGCAACTAAGAGTCACTACCATGTCTTGATGACCAGATAATGGTAATGTCATATTGCTAAATAATTATGATCATGATAGGTCGACTCATGATGAGACCTCCTATCCACCAACTAACACCTTGGGTATTCATTATGATTTATTTTTTCGGTCCCCTGTTCTTACAGAGAAGCATTTCATTGCTTTCTCGGGGATCCCTGGGCTAAGCATCTCAAAGGTTCATAATTGTCTCTTGTCTTTTGCCAGCTACTTTTACCCTATGGGCCTTTACCCCCTTCTTCCTATGAGATAAGGTACAATCCCTTCTTGGGTAAGTACACTTGAAAGTCCCAAAAGGTGACGAGGTGGAGGGAATGAAGCATGGGAAGTGACAAGTATGGTAGGGAATGGACCATGAATTTTCAAGGAACCACCCAGTAGCAACCTACTCCTGAGGGAAACCAACTTACTAGGAGACAATGACACCCACCTCGGGTTTGAATAAGGTAAAGAGCAAAAATTCCAAGCAAATTTTCTAAAATCAAGAATGATCCTTTGCAATATGTTCAAAGGAATAAAATTTCATAGTGATACGTACCATGATACTTAGACTCATTACCTCGTGGAGCATGACCCACTGCCTTGTTGGAACCAGGTCGGTTTGGTGGACGTTGTCGTTGGTGATGTGTAGGATGCATCAATGAAAAGAAGGGCCCCTCTAGGGCTATGCTTTGTCTATGGCTCTCGACACTCCATGTCTACAACCTATGGGCCTCGAGACACGATATCCTTAGTTACCCCTAGGCTAGGGGTTAACAGTATCTACCTCCGAGAAGATATTTGTTTGAATCGCCTTTAGTGTTGCATCTATATATGGAGATTCGTGTTCAAATGTAAAGAAGATTTCGAATCTCTGAGTCAATTCCTCTTGTCTTCTTGTCTCCCTGCGCATATCCAATTCTAAATACCAATTCTTCGGGATTGTCTCCAAGGTGTGTATAAACTTGTAGATCCACTCTATTTCCAGTACTGAGCGCCATAAATCCCTACATTTTTCCAAGTGACCTGCCAGGTCACTCTCTCATGTGCACTTCTGCATAACCTCTTCTCCCTCGGAGCTAAAACATATATTCATTAGTTTATTGCATTGTGACCAGTCTTTTACCCCATCTATGTGTGCAACCCACCATCTATTTACAGTCGCCTTTAAAACGACATCCAGTGCCAACAACCTTTGTTGTTCTGGTACTTGTAACTCAAATGTGGTTACAAACATGCATATCTCAGTTAGTCCATCATACCTAGGTGGGTCACATAGTTTCGTTCCAATCTAGTGTAAGGATCAGTTGATACTTGCACATCGCCTAGTTAACACTTCATGCATCCTTTGCTGCCAATCCTCGAGACTGGCTTTTGAATCTGATGTGCATGAACTGATACTTCTCCAACTCAGTGCACCATCCATTGTCGGATCAACATAATCCTCCATACATGTAGTCATATTATATAAGTTGCCAATGTCATTACCTATGGTTGTCTCTGTGTATCTCTTTCCTTTTGATGGGTCCAAGGGTGTAGTAAATTTTAGGTTCCCAAATTCGAATATCATCTCCCTCATTTTAAAGTTAATGATTGTTTGGTTATCGAAAGCCCAATCTAGTCCCATCAGTGCTAGATATGGTTGACTGTCATATATGATCACAATAACTTCAAATTCCGCCATGATGCGCACCCCATCTATGTTCATAGGTACTCTTGTCAATAGCACAATCGAGACTATCTTACGCTAATTCGCGAGCCTTACCTGAACATGGGACCATATGAGCTCGGGTTCACCCATGATCTCCTATGTTTGCTTAGATAGCACATTCACATCAGATGTTAAGTCCAAAATAACATTATCCACATTGTACTCTCCAATCTGCACATTGAACCTGAATTCTCCATTGGTTCTCTTCCTACGCAGTACCTGGTTTACCGTTCTTTGTGCGACATGGGTGTCCCTTCCTTTTGTGTAGTGATCAATCATGTTATATAAAATACTTAGTCCAGTTCTATCTTTCATTTATTCTACACAACTACTGAAGAATTTCGTTAGTGTACTTACTTGTGCACTTGACTTCTATGGCACAACTCGATCTTCTATATGAAGCAGCGATGATGTTGATGCTCCCCATGCAATCCAAGTATTTCTTTTCTTGCGCTCTGATATGCCTCTTTCTCCTGTTGTGGATCGAATGCTAGTATAGGCCATGATGACTTCCTTATCCACTGCTCTGTCTGGTTTCCTCGAGTCTCCATGTCAACGCATGTTTTATCTCCTCCACATGTAACAACTGCTACTTTTGGTCATTCATTTCATCTTTGGGATGATATCATCTGCACATTCTGATTCAATTTATGGTTTGGGTTTCCTCTGGCCTGCCATTTCGTAACTAGTTGGGAATAGTATTCTGTCAAGTAATCCAGTTCTCTGCAATATGTGCACGTCATACATGGATTCTGGCAATCACAGGCCAAGTGTTTAGGATGATTACAGTAGATAATCGGTATGCGTCCTCCTATACTAAAAGTCCCTCTACCCCAACCTCTACCAAATTTTCCTATGTTCTCATGATTGAAATCTCTTTGATGGTTATATTGTGAACCACCCCCCCTCTACAGAGGTTTTCTCTTCTTGGATCTGATACATATCCGATGTGCACTCCTTTAGTAGGTCGAACGCACGACAATCCTTCTCTTCATGTCCTACCGACCTACAAAAATTACAAATCAAGTTCTTGGGTGCACTATGATACTTCTGTAGAAATGGACACTCAATGGGGTGATGGCCTCATTTCTTACATATATCGCAGTATCCCCCCCTGGTAGTGGATTCAACACTCCAGCTACCAATACTACACGAATATTGGGCATTTGTCCTTGTGATGGCCCTCCGTCCTGCATTTGGTACACCAATCTTGTTCTCATTTCGCCCTTCCTTTGGTAAGCTCGACCAGTTGAATTGTCAATGCAGCCAATTGTGTCTGAACCTATGCCATTCGTCCAGTATCTCATGTCGGAGATGCCTCTAGTGTCATTGCAATCTCCAGTGCCTCGGGCTGCAACGTAACCTTTTGTTGAGTCAGGGGCCTACAAATGTGTGGTAGAAGTTCGGCAATAAACCACTCTTGATGTTGTTGATCTAGAATTTAAAAGTCAATCTCCCCATCACATCCTTAAAGCGTTGGTTGAAATCCCATACTAACTATGTTTGTAGCTATTTGATCTCTTTTAGCTCGGTGATGTACTACGACTCTGAATTTAGATTTTTGAACTCCTTTAATAGCGCTTGCTTTATCTCTACCAAATTCATGGCCTGTCTTGTAAGTGTAATACTCTATAACTTCATGTACCATACTAGTGCACGACCTCTAAATGTTGTCTCTAATTGCACAATCTTCATGGCATCATCCTATATGTTTTTAGCTGCCCAAACTGTTTCACACACAAACAAGTGTATTTTTGGATCCTTCGACCCCACTCCCTTGAATTCAGGAAGTCTAAGAGTATTATCTACTACCGCCATGTTGGCTTGTGTATTCCCTCCTCTTGGTGATGCTGGTGGACTTTGATTATGAATTTGACTCTGTGCACTACTCCCACTATTTTGACTGCTACTACTATGTACTTCTCGACTAACTATGATGGCTTTTGACAAGTCTTAAAATGTCATCTTTGATTGTGGTGACGCACATGGGGTCATGGATTCAACACAAAATCATGTCTGAGTAGGACTTACTGGCTCTTCTATAACTGGACTAGACCGAAACCCCTCTTCTTCTCCTCCTATATATGGTATCTCTACGATTCAGACTAGTGCACAAGGTTCTCTCTCCTTTGGCTCACTGCGTTTCCCTTCTCTCCTAGCCCCAGTCTTTTGCCTCTTATACCTCCATGCAACTCTCCAAAATCATACTCTTCCTCTAGTATGTTACCTTCTTGCATCCTTAATCCATTCCTTCCTTGATCATTACTTCCTTCTCTTAGATAATCCTCATGTCATCCTCTAGATCCCCCTATGTGCACAAATCCCTTTTAGCTATCAGACTTCATTATCATCATGTGTTTTCCACATAACAACTTTTTTATCCACGTATTCAATGATTTCAAGAACCTTCTGCGTGGACCTTTGAAAAAAAATATTTTTGCAACACTCTATGATTGAATGCAATCTACCGAAATTATGTAACATAACCCCCTTGTACACTATCCAACCAAAAATCAATTGCTCGAGTAGTTGGGTTACATACCGAATTCAGTTGTTTTACCAATTTAGGAGTCCAATTCTTCGGCGTTGCTGCACTAAACCTTCCTGTTTTTTCTACCAACCTTTCTAGCCACTCGGTCAGAATTTTTAGAAATTCACGAAAGAATATTTCATGCAGATCTGTGAACACATACCTTTGCATCCATTGCTTGTCACTCATCTGAGGGTTCTGGTTCTCTTGTCATGCAAATTCTTATTCCTTTCGTTCTAACCAGTCTGCGATCTCCTTCTTAGTCGGCCTCCAAAACATTCCCTTAATCATAATTTCTCGGTCCTGGAAATAGAACCATTTGTTGGCTTAAACTGGTCTACGCACTTGTTTAAAGACCCAAGGTTCGTTTAACTATGACCAACAAACCTACAATACATCGGCCCTTTCGGCATCACCTGCATGTGTAGCTGAATTCTCACCTGAGGTATCTATTGGGACTGCACAAACAAGGCTTCTGTAGTAGTAAGGGAAAGGGAGTTGGATACTCGAGTCATTGTTCCCTCTGCTATCTTATGTATGTTTACGATTATTACATAGATTCTCACAGTCAGTCATGAATATTATACCATATTTAATCCATAAACTAAGTCTAGTCTACTAAGCATAACCACATCATTCATAAGCGCACATAGACAAATAAAGAACATAAGACACAATATTATCTCTAAACTCTCTCTTTATCCATCTTTTCTCTTACCAACTGACTATTACATTCATGAATCTTCCATAATCTTTCTCTCTGCCTCTCACTCTCAAGACCCCCCTAAATCTCCCAACCTGTTACATATTTATACCCAAAATCTAGAGTTTAAAACCCTTTATTATTTATCCCAAAAATAGCCCATTACAATGCATGGCATGGTCAGCTTCAGTTAACTGGTTGTTTGCTTTGTTATGATTTTCGCTCTTCATGCAACTTTTCTGTTGTTCTTCTATTTCCAAAACATGTTGTTTTCATCCTTCTTTCGTGCATTCTTCTCTCGCTTTCTTGATTTATTCTTTTGTATGTGTGTTTTCTTCCTCCTACGTGCTTTCTTCCTTCTGCGCACTTTCCTTTGGGTTGTGTCTTAACCACGTGCTACTTTCCTTCCTCTGTGCACTTTCCTTATACTTAGGTTTTTCTCCTGATATTGCATCCAAAATTGCTTGTCCAACAATTTGTGTGGACTATCGAGAACTCAACAAAGCAACACAAGGACCATTTCCCACTTCCATTCATTGACCAAGTCCTATACATGTTAGCAAGGAATAAATGCTTTTCTCTCCTCGATGGATTTAGTGGGTATAACTAGATCCAGTTTGCGCCTGAAGATCAAGGCAAAACAATGTTTACCTATCCATGGGGGACATTTGTCTATCATGCTCTGCCATTCGAGTTATGTAATTCTCCTGCCAACATTCAAAGTGTTCTAATTAGTATATTCTCTGATTTAATTCATGATTATGTGGAAATCTATATGGATGACTTCACGACATATGGCAATGAATTTGATGAGGTATTGGAAAATTTAGAGAAAACATTAATAAGGTGTAAAGAATCGAATGTTGCCCTCGACAATGAAAAATGTGCAATGATGTTAACTGATGGCATCGTATTGGGGCACCACATCTCTGCTAAAGGTATCTAAGTGTAGATTTTGACCTTCTACAATTAATTACTGCAAACATATTCTTAATAAAAATAGAATAGATACAGTGGCACACAAACACATTACACATAGATTTTTACCCTGGAAACCAAAACCAAGAAAACCAACAACATGTTTAGAGATCCACCTCTAATATTATATTCATCGTCATCTTCTTTGTTTACAATACAATATACATATAGAATCCGACGACATCCAAACCCCTAATCCATTGACCTAGATTAGTCAACAACCCTAATTCCTTAAGTGGAATTAGAAAACCATCGGTGAAAACCATGTGTCGAAAATCGACAAAACGAAAATTTAAGGTCTTTTCCCTTGCGCCCTTCCCCCTCTTACTCCCATATTAGTGTACAATACATGGGACCAATCTTGCAAATAATATAACACATACCCAACATTCCCCCACTTTTTGTTTTCTTTGCATACATGGGATTACATGATTACATAGTCAACAATCCAGGGAAGAAATGCCCATAGATCCTCTAAACAAAGAGAACTTCACAGTGCTCATAGATTTTGTTAATGAATCTGCAACATTCTCCAAAGTGTCTGCCTTCATCAACAACACCTTCTTTTCCTTAACCATGTCTCTCACAAAGTGATACTGAACATCAATATGCTTTGTCTTTGAATGATAAGTCGAGTTCTTCACTGAGAAGATTGCACTATGACTGTCACAATCTATCCTTATAGCTTTCTGTACCAACCCAATACCTAAACACAATCTCTGTAACCATATTGATTCCTTGCTTGCATGAATGGTTTCCATGTATTCAACTTCTGTAGTCGAGAGTGCCACTACAACTTGTCTTTTTCTCATCCAACTTATTGCTCCTCCAAACAGGTTAAACACATGTCCACTTGTATATTTCTGCAATCTAGATTTCCAACACAGTCTGCATCAACAAACCCATGCATGTCCAATTCTAGTCTTCCTTGGTAACTCAACCCATAACTATTAGTGCCACATAAATACCTAAAAACCCTCTTTATTGTTGTCCAATGCTCCTTCCCTGGTTTTGACATATACCTACTCAAAACTCCCACTACAATTGCAATGTACAATCTCGTACATACCATTACATACATCAAATTGCCAACTGCAGTCACATAAGGAACACGACACTTGTCATCTTCCTCTTCATGTGCCTTGGGACACCGATCCTCAGATAACTTTCACCTGCAGGAATAGGAACCTCGACTGGTTTACATTCATGCATATTAAACCTCTACAATATTGTATCGACATATTTCCTCTAATTTAACCAGATTTTCCTATTTTCCCTATCTCTTTTAATTTCCATGCCCAAAATGAAATTTGCAGCACCAAGATCCTCAATGTCAAATTTAGAGGACAAATGTATTTTCACATCCTGGATAATCTCCTTCTCGTTTCATATCAACAACATATCATCCACATACAAGACCAAATAAATAAGATGATCACCAATTAATTTGTAATGAACACAGTGATCCGCTTTGCTACTTGTGAAGCCAAGTCCCAACATATAAGTATCAACTTTTTGGTACCACATCCTTGGTGATTTCTTTAACCCATACATGAACTTTTTCAGCCTGCATACTAGCTCTTTCTTTCCCTTCACAACAAAGCCTTCTGGTTGCTTTGTGTAGATTTCTTCTTCCAAATCCCCATGTAGGAATGTTATCTTCACATCCATCTATTCTACTTCAAAATCAAACGCGGCAACAACAGATAAAATAAATCTAATAGAAGTTAACTTCGCAACAGGAGAACAAATTTCACTAACCTGGGAATACCCTTTTTCTACTAACCAAGCTTTGTATTTCTCCACTTTTCCTTCTACATTAAAATTATTTTTAAACATCCACTTGTTTCCAGTGGGATTTCTTCCAACCAACAACTCCACTAGATCCCAAGCCTCATTTTTGTCCAAGGCTGCCATTTCTTCAACCATGGCTTTTTTCCAAAGTTTTCCATCCTTTGAATCTATTGCCTCCCTAACAATTCTAGGATCATCATCAGTAATAAACAAAGCAAAATTTGAACGGAAGTCGGGTGGACTATACCTTTCTTGTTTCCTTCTTTCCCAAACTGATCTCCTCAATACTAGAATACGAGGATCTTCTTATTCTTATTCTTATTCTTTTGTAGAGTCTGATTCATTATCCTTCAACTCAAACTCTATTTTATCTGGTTCTTCCTTCCTTGCTAGGACATATTGTTTGACAACATCTTTGATTTATCTAAGTACCGCATCTCAACTATACACTACCTTCTTATTTTATTGGTTTTAAAGCTTACAACCATTCACACCATCTTTATACCTTATAAAGATACACTTTTCAGCCTTTTTATCTAGTTTAATCATGTTTTCCTTTGGAACATGAACATAGGCATCACAACCAAATACCCTGAGATGTGTCGAAGAGGGATTCTTACCAGTCCATACCCCATGTGGAGTCTTGTAATCCAATGTTATGAGGGTGATCAATTGACCAGGTAACATGCAATACCCATTGCCTCTGCCCAAAATTCTTGTCCTAACACAACACAATTGAGCATGCACCTTGATTTTTCCATCAACGTTGTGTTCATCCTTTATGCAACTCCATTCTATTGAGTTGTATATGGAATAGCCTTATGCCTTGCTATACCACACTTCTTACAGAATTCTTCGAATTCATTTTCGCAAAATTCTTCACCATTATCCGTCCTCACCACCTTAATTCTTTTCTCTATTTGATTATCCACAAAAGCCTTATACTTTTTGAACTTATCAAAGACTTCATATTTCTTCGCGAAGAAATATATCCATGTACTCCCTGAGAAGTCATCTATATATGAGACATAGTATACAAATTTTCCCAGTGATGGAACTGACACGGGTCCAAACACATCATTGTGCACCAACTGTAAATTTCTCTTCGCCCTTGGTGCACCAGAAGGGAATCTTACTTGATTGTGCTTCCCATATACCAATTTCATAGAAATCAAAATCTAAAGAGTAGTTAGAAATACCTTCAACCATACCTTTACCATGTAGTAGTCGAAGACCCTTCTCTCTGATATGCCCCGGTCTTTGATGCCACAACATAGCCTTTTCTTCAGAAACTGTAGGATTTTTTTTTCTTCAGCTCCAATCTCGGGAACAATGGAACTATTACACCCATCACTAATAGTGCTTCCTTGCATATTATACATATTTCCAATAAAAACTCCCTTAAAAAACACCATTTCTCCTCAAACCATCATGTAAGTTTCCTTACCAAACACTGTTTTTACCCCTGCATCGTCCAACGAGTGTTCTTGGCAATTTTTTCCTAGTTTTCGGGTCCTGAACTTATGGGGTCGTTTTGAGACCCTAAACAATGTTTTTATGTCTCGCCATATTCAAACAAAGTATGGAGTTAGAGTTAGACGACATAATGTGTAGTACTCGGATAAGCCTTTCCAACGGGCTATCGTGCACCTAAAACGGACAACGTATGCAAAAGTTACGACACCAAGAAGTTGATGTACCAACTTACTCCAACTGGGCCCACATGCCTTTTGGCGTTTCATCTCCTAGGGTTAGGTTTTTGGATGTCTAGGGTTTTGGAATTCATGTTTATTGTAAAAATGATTTCAGAGCCTCATTGTACACATCTTCTTGCGAATGAACACACTTGTCACATCTCTTCTCAGAGATAAGCCACCACCATTCTAGCAATCTTGTTTTAAGTTTGCATTTTAATGTTTCATCATGTTTCTTTATTGAATAGAAGCCAGTTTTACTGTATATTTGTTATTGTTCATTGTCCCTCTGTGTTAACAAAAATAATAGTCTATGTTCATTTCATTCTGCTCATAAAATCTGGATCAGTGGTATCAAAGCGGTCTGCTCCTTGTCATTCTTAGTGCATGTCCCCAACGAGGTTAGGGTACAAAGAGTTGTGTCTCCGGATTATTTCTCTTGAGGACAAGACCTCTCGCACACCCAAGTGACCTTCCATGGTGGGAGAAAAGAAATATTATGGGACATGAGATCCTTTCAAATTGTTGCTCGAGGAAGCCCTCGTGCAACAGAGGAACGAGATGATGGATAGTTTTGCACAAATCCTTCAACGACTACCAACAAGCGACGTATCTTCCTCGAGCGGAGGCGTTGCCACCTTCAAGGTACATATGAACTTTGATATTCCTATATTTGAAGGTCAGAAAGACACAGATGTTGTAGACAAATGGTTGAATCTACTACAAGGATATTTTTTTTTCCATAACTTTTCGAATAGTTAAAAGAATTCTTTTGCGCTCCTCAAAGCCATCCTCCATGTCAAATATTGGTGGGAGACTTTCTGTGAGCAAAAGAAAACAGAGGAGCCCTCATTATTTACACTCACACTCACCTGGGAGTCCTTCAGGGATGCTATTAAAGAAAAATTCTACCCTTTTGGAAGTTATGACGACCTGATACAAAATGGTCCACACTGCGACAAGAGAGGGACCAAGCAGTGCCAGAGTTAACAAATATCTTCCATACCTTGTGCACCAATTTGGGTATCAAATATTTTGAGCAACATCTGGTGCTCAAGTACCACAGTGGTCTGCATAGATATATCCAATAAGAAATGGAGTTTATGGACATCTCATCCTTGGGCGCGACCTATCGATATGGCATCAAAATTGAGCAGAAGCATAAACAAACGACGCGACATTTTGGGTTTGGAAACCCCACACAGCAGAAGCAGGGCAAGGGCAGCCCCAACCTGCAGAACAAATGATAGAGAAAATATGGATAGCCTCAGGATAACCAATTTAAGACGCAAACAAAGAAGGACAATGAAAAGACGAAAAAAGATACAGGGAAGTAGTGCGACTTCCATAAGAGCCCCTGGCATAACATTGTTGATTGCCACTGAAAGCAATCATTGGTGGCCAGGGTGAAAGCCTCTGAATCAAAGATGGGTTCCAACTCTAAGTCAAAATCAGAAAAGGGGAGACAAATCATTGACATGAAACCTAATGCCATCATTGCTACCACCAAGATCCAGCCCGGTGAACCTAATGAGACAGAGGAAGGTGAGAACCTCTTTCATTCACATATGTGGGTGAAAGGCACCCCACTGCACTTCATCATTGATAGTGGTAGCCAAAAAAACCTCATCTCTGCAGAGGTCGTCAAGTGGTTGGCCCTGTCGACAATGTCGCACCCGCAACCCTACACCATCGGATGGCTTCGCCAAGGAAGAAATCTTCACGTCAGACAATAGTGTTGTATGTCCTATGACATCAAGCCCTTCAAAGATGAGGTATTGTGTGATATTGCTCCTCTTGAAATTTATGATGTTCTTTTGGGTCAACCTTATTTATGGAAATGTCATGTTGTATATGAGTCTAGGCCTCGCAGTCTTATTATTAATTTGGACAAGAAATTGTACAGGATACCCGAGGTAGTCCCAACTCGTGCCATTTCCTTGATCTCTACCAAGCAATGTAGGAAGGTCATCTCTTAGACTGGGAAGTTTCTCTTTTTCGTGATTCGCTCTCATAGTGAGTGAAATATTACAGCCACATCCATAGCCTCCGCAGCCGACCTCTCCATGCAGCAAAATCAAGTGGATAAGGTCGTGGAAGAGTACAAAGACATCTTCTCCTCACCTACTCGGGTAGCTCTGCATTGTCAAGTCAAGCATTCCATCGACTGACCCCTGGTGCACTACTACTCAATGGGCCAATTTATCATTGCTCTTTGTTAAAAAATGAGGAAATCAAGCATCATATCCAAGAACTACTACAAAAGGGGCACATCTGACCCAAGTCATCGCCTTGTGTAAGCCCAATCATGCTTGTGTAGAAGAAAGATGAGACCTGACAACTCTGCGTTGATTATCGGCCCCTATATAAAATCACAGTCAGGAACCGATACTTGATTCCCAAAATCGATCTCCTTGATCAACTCAAGGGGGGCAAATACTTCAGTAAGATTGATCTAAAGTTTGGCTACCATCAGATCTCAATAGAGCAGACAGATGTATGGAAGACTACCTTCAAGTCAAAAGAAGGTTTTTTTGAATGGTTGATCATGCCCTTTGGTTTGAAAAATGCCCCAACAACTTTCATGAGGATGATGAATGATATCTTGTGGCGTTTCACCAATTCTTTTGTAGTGGTGTATATGGATGACATCCTCATCTACAACAAGACTTGGGCGGAACACTTGCAGCATATTCAGCAGGTTCTGCACACTTTGTGGAAGCAAAAGCTATATGCCAACTTGGAAAAATGCTCCTTCGGCAAGGACAAGCTCCAACACCTAGGATAAATTGTTGATGATCATAGTGTGCATGTGGATCCAACTAAGATCTAGGTCATCTGTGACTATCCAGCCCCAACCATGCTCACTGAGCTTCGAATCTTCTTAGGAATTTCCAATTTCTATCGCAGATTCGTGTTGGGATTCTCCCATATTGCATGGGCACTCAGCCAAGTAACCAGGGGTGGTGGTAAGGAAAGGTTTGTGTGGGGCATGTCCTCACAGCAAACATTCGATGATTTGAAGCAGTGCTTGCGCTTAGCCCCAGTACTTTCATTATCCGACATGCAACAATCCTTTGATATCGAGACAAATGCTTCAGACTATGTTGTTGGCGCAACTCTCACTCAACACGGCCACATCGTGGCCAATCATAGTGAGACACCATCTGATATCATCTGTAAGTACCCTAATTACAATAAATAAATGTACTCCAATGTGAAATCCTACCTCTGTTAATGTTTTATGCCATTATTATAGTTCTTTGCATTTCAATAGATAAGAACAACATAGGAACAAGATCATTGAGAAATACACATTCACAAGAGACACAACATTTATCCCGGGAAACCCTCTAGGGGAAGAAAACCCAGAAAAAACTTCCTTATCATAAATTGCCAATACAATGTCAAGAGATAACTGAAACCAATACAGAAATTCCTCTCCAAAAGATGTGCCACTCTTCTCCCTCTCTCCAACCGGTAAGTCGCAACTTGCCTCTTAGAAATGAGCAAGTGTTTTGTGTGTCAAAGTGAGGCGCTAGCCTCACTATATATACAAGTCTGGCACGTGTGAAGTGTCTTCACTGGCAGGGTCGACTTCTCACTCTGGGTGGGTAAATCCACCTTTATTACATTTATGGGTCTCAATAATAACTGCTGGGGCCGACTTCTTATTCTGCCTATTACAATTGTCTGTTGACCAATCTGCAAAAGGGGATTTGGTCCTAATACAATAACTGACATGATCAATCCACAATGGGGATTGATCCTATGAATAATATAACAATAATAATAAGAATACTCTTT
>ML840661.1:42607-58505 GCA_009831015.1 Picea engelmannii | reverse complement strand
GACACCCATTCATAAGATTATCATTTACCAAAATAGATTGCATCATATCCAACATCATTCTAATAGTATTTAAACATTCATAAAAAATTTCATTGTCACAATATGTCACATCATATACATCATCATCAATAACATTTAAACATTCGTAAAATTTACATTCACATAGTAGTTCGCATTATATACATCATCATCAATAACATTTAAACATTCATAAATGTTCATACATCTAAAATTTTCACTGTGAATAGAAAATAAAGTATATAGGCCTCAGGTAATCCTATCTGTCTAATTCAAAAGGTGGTGTTACATACACCCAACCTTCGAGAAACATATTCTCATGGTGGTAAAAAAAGTGAGGGATAGTCTCGTCGTAGTGTCTCGGCGTCTTCCCAAGTAGAAGATCCTAGACTATACTTGTCCCACTGGACCTTAACTTGGTCTACCAGATGGTTCCTGAGCTGTCAGACTCTACGGTCCAATATGCGTAATGGTTCTACCATGAGAGTTCCCACGTCCGATACCTGCAATTCCTTCCAATTTAGTTTATGTGATTCATTAGCAACATAATGACGTAAAACAGATACATGAAAAACATTGTGAGTTTTATGCAAGTGGGGTGGAAGTATGAGACAATAGGCAATGGGTCCAATTTTCTCTTAGATTTTGAATGGTCCTATAAATCGAGGTGACAACTTTATCCCCTTCCCGAACCATATGGTACTCTTATTAGGCCTGATACGAATGAAAACCTAGTCTCCCACTTCATAACTTCAGTCAGTCCTGTGTGCATCTCCATAACTTTTTTGCCTATCTTGTGCTTCCTTTAGTCTCTGCCTAATCCAAATCACCCGTTCCTCCATCTCTTGAATCAATTCTGGCCCAAATGTTACCCGGTCTTCTAGTCTATCCCAACTCAATGGTGTTTTGCATGGCCTTCCATATAGAGCTTCGTAGGGTGGCATTCCGATGGAGCTATGAAAACTATTATTGTAGGAAAACTCTACCAAAGGTAGGTGCTTCTCCCACTGGGTTTGATTATCCATGACATACATCCTGAGCATGTCTTCCATAACTTGATTTACTCTCTTATTTTGCCCATATGTTTAAGGATGATAAGCTGTGATTAATTTCAACTAAGTCCCAAATGCTGACTGCAAACTTGTCCAAAACCTACAAATGAATATGGAGTCCCTATCTGATATGATCTTCTTAGGTATCCCATGAAAATGGATAACCTTGCTTACAAACACATGTGCCACATCAGTGACATCGTAAGTGTCTCTAACCGGAATAAATTGAGCGCTCTTGGTTAACTTATCCACTATCACAAGAATGGCATTGTGTCTATGAGATGTGAGCGACAACCCCACAACAAAATCCATAGAGATGACTTCCCACTTGGACATAGGAACATCATGTGATTGTAGGAGGCCTCCTGGGTGATGGTGGTCAGCTTTCACTTGTTGACACTCTAGGTATTTGGTGACGAAATGGACTATATCGTTCTTCATGCCTACCCAAAAGAAGAGCTTCCTCATGTCTGCATACATATTCTTCACACCCAGATGTGCACAATAAAGTGCTCTATGGGCTTCCTTTAGTATGATGCTTCGAATATCCCCATCTTCAGGGATGTACATCCTTCCTCGATATCTCAATAGTCCGTCTGCTTCCAGACTATATCCTCCATACTTTGGATCTAACTGCCTCCTGCTCTGGAGGTTTGAAGTAACCTTTAAATACCAACTGTCTCCTTGGAGTTGTGTCAATACATGTTCCATCAGATTGACCTTTAAGGGTACCAAGGAGAAGATACGTGGTCTCCTACTCAAGGCGTCTGCAACCACATTTTAATTTCCCTTGATGTATGAAATACCAAAATCGTACTCACTCATAAACTCACTCCATTGCCTTTTCCCGGCATTCGGATCTCTTCGAGTGAAGAGATGTTTTAAACTTTGATGGTCCATTTTAAGCTCAAAGTTTCACCCCACATGATAGTGCCTCCAAAGTTTCAGAGCTAGCATTACAACTGCCAACTCTAAATCATGAGTCGCATATAACTCTTCATGTTTCTTCAACTTCCTTGATGCATAAGCTATCACTCCTCGATCCTTCATTAGCACGGCCCCCAACCCTTGCTTCGAGGCATCTGTGCAGACTGTGAAGTCCTTTTCCATATCCGACACTCGTGGAATTGGCGCACTAGTTAGTAACCTCTTAAGTTCAATGAATGCACTATCACACTCTTATGTCCATTCATACCTGACCCCCTTGCGCTGCAAGGTGGTGATGGGTTTCACTATTTTGGAGAATCCCTCCACAAATATTCAATAATAACCTGCTAGCCCCATGAAGCTTCTCACCTCATGGGCAGTTTTCAGCACTAGCCACTCCATAATGGCCTTTACCTTTTCTGGGTCTACAGAGATTCCTTCACTGGAAATGATATGACCTAAATAGTGGATCTCTTTCTGAAAGAAGGAACACTTTGACAACTTCCCATACAATTTGTTCTCTCTAAGGGAGGACAACACTACTTGTAAGTGTTCCTCATGTTCTCTTTCGTTCTTGGAATAGATGAGGATGTCATCTAGAAATATTTGTACAAAATGGTCAAAGTATTTCTGGAATACGTTGTTCATGAGGCTCATGAATACTACTGGTGCATTGGTCAATCCAAAAGGTACTCCGACAAACTCGTAATGTCCAAATCAAGTTTGAAAGACAGTTTTCATAATATCACCTTCCTTAATCCTTAACTTATGATACCTTGATCGCAAATTGATCTTTGAGAATACCGCTGCTCCTTTCATCTGATCGAAGAGGTCATCTATTCGCGGCATCAGGTACCTATTTTTCACTGTAGCATGGTTCAAGTCCCTGTAATATATAAACAGTCATAAGGATCCATCCTTCTTCTTTACAAAAATTAATGGTGCACCCCGAGGTGAGACACTGGGCCTTATTAGCCCTAAGTCCAGTAACTCTTTCAACTGCATTTGAAACTCACAAAGTTCTGGCACTGTCATTCGATACGGAGTTTTGGAAATTGGTTCTGCACCAGGTTTTATATCAATAGTAAAATCAAGCTCCCTCTCAGGAGGTAAGCCTAGTAACTCGTTTGGGAAAACATCCTTAAATTATAACAATACTGGGTACTGATCCAATGAGGGTCCCTTCCTTTCATTCACTGCTTCCACTACATATAGTTGACACCCTTGTCTCAAGAATCGCTTAGCCTTCATAGTTGAGATAAAGCGTAAAGACACTTTTCTCTGTACACCCTAGATCTCTATTAGTCTTCCTTCATCATCCACACAAAGCATCATCAATGAGTTGCTAACCAATCCATTCCAATGATTAGATCATACACCTCGAGAGCAGTGACGTATACCTTCAACCTAGTAGTACACACTCCCAAGTCTACTATACAATTATCAACACTAGGTCCTACTGCCTGTTTTTCCCCCGAAGCCATCTCGACTTGTTCAAAGTCATTGTGATTATAGGTTGCCAACCCACTCTTTTCTAATGCAGATGAGGAAATGAAGCCATCTGTAGCACCAGAATAAAATAAAATCTTAACATTGATATGATTTAGCGTACCTGATGACTCCACCACCGTGGATTGATGTTTGGCCTGACAATTATTAACCACTGCATAAATCTGGTGGCTTCTACTTGCTCTCCGCATAGGTGCCTTTCCTTCTCTATGCACAAACCCTGATTGTAACTCTAGGTAGTCACATTGGTAATGGGGTCCTCCACATCCCCAATAGGTAACATGAGATTGAACATGTGCATTGTTAGGTGACTGTCTCTGAAATGAGTTCCTTCCCCTGGAACCCCTGCCCCTACTAGTTGTTCCCTAAGATGGTCGTGGACCTGTCTGCATCGTTGGTAATGAACAAGATTTTGCACTCGCTGCCATTGAAATCCCCGCGGCTACTGTCCTTGGCGCGAATCTATTACCATATGGAAGTGTCCTTGAGCCCCTTCCCCTGGGAAATGTCCTCGAGGCCTTCCCTACGAATCCAGGATTGTGCGGAAAGTTCAACTTCATACCTCCATTGAAGTTCATGTGTTCTTCCACGTAATGCACATTTTTCACTGCTTCTGCTACTAAAGACAGTTTCCACATCCGCACCATAGCTATGATCTTAGAGTTCAATCCATAGACGAACCATTCTGCTTGTCGTTGGTCATTATCCATATACAAAACATATTTGACCAATTCCATAAATCTGATCTCATATTCTTCTACAATTTTGTTTCCCTGTACTAAGGCATGAAACACCCCTACCTGTTGTTCCTCATAATAGGCTGGCAGATATTTCCTTCAGAACCACTCCTCGAAAAGTTCCCATGATACTGTGTCTGGGGTAAGATGCATTTGTCTTTCCAAGTTTCCCCACCAGTTCAAGGCACTGTCTCTTAACTGAAAAATTTTGATATTCACCTTTGAGTTGGATGCATAGTCCCTTAAGGAAAAACACCTTGTCATGCCTTCCAACCATGCTTCCACGTGTTCACTAGTGCGACCCCCAAAAAACTCCATAAGTTTGATCTTTTGCAGTTCTTGAGTGATGTCTTTGGGTGAAGGTCCTCCCCCTGAATCCCTTGACGCTTCTGGATTACCCGTTCTAGACGGTAGGGGTTCCACTTTGGTCCCTGCTGGTTGTTTCCCCTTTAAAGTCTCATTTATGGCCTCCAACGAGTGCAGTATGAGAGATAGTTCAGGCGATGGTGGTGGCAACACTGGCGGTGTTGGAAGTGCCTGCGATGATGCTCCCCTACCTCGATTCCCTCAAGTCATGACCATCCTCTATGCTTTAACCTGCATCAACCAAAGTTGTCAGGGTGAGTTCAGGGACATTTCAAATTGGTGCTACTCAAACTAGAAACAAGGTTAGGCGTAAGTTTTTATTTACTTGTCTATAAATAGACATTACTCTCTTTAGGAGATTGGCTAGGTTAGGGATAAAGCATCTAAGATTGATTTCTTCACCTAAGAAAACTATTGGTTCCCCTTCCCTGTAGCTACGCTAGCCTTGCGCCATACTCGCCAATTCCTCTAGCTTACTTTTCTAGTGTGTATGTCGTCCTTAGCTTTCCATTGTAAAACTAAAGACTTATATTATGTTTAAACCTAAATTTAAATATAATTTAAAATATATATATATATATAGATAGATAGATATATAGAATTAAAAATTAATTAAATTTTATTATTAATTTAAGGCTTAATATTCAATCAAAGCTTAAACCTTATATATATATTTTGTATTTTATTGAATAATTAGAAAAAAAATTTAAA
This sequence comes from Picea engelmannii, assembly GCA_009831015.1. Taxonomy (NCBI): domain Eukaryota; kingdom Viridiplantae; phylum Streptophyta; class Pinopsida; order Pinales; family Pinaceae; genus Picea; species Picea engelmannii. The sequence continues at coordinate 53,185 of ML840661.1, read as the reverse complement.
CTATTATCAAATTAGATTTTAATTTGATACTTAATTAGATAAATAAAAAAAAATGAATAATGTTGAGTTAATATATATATAAAAATAGTAAAAAAAATCAAAATCAAAATAATCAAACAAGGTGTGGGGGGCACGCATGAAGTCCACGTGCCCACCCTTCTTCCTCCATACCTAAGGGCATCCTCCATACCTAAACTTAACCCTACATGTACTCTCTCATTATGCCCTAACCCTAATCGACCTGCTGCCTATCTCATTTGTGAACGCGTCCTGCGCCTCTCCTGCAACTGCGACAGAGTTATGGTAATGGTCGCAGGCTCCTCTCTTAGTGGCTCGATGCTTGGCTCTGAGCGCTGGCTTGTACATTGTTTTGGGTAAATGGCTTGTGCGCTCGGTCTTTGTTGACATGTTTTTTTTTGCAGGTTCTTGGCTTTGCATTTTTATTTTTATTTATTTATTTTTTTTATCTCTGGTTTGGCTTGCGGGCTACGTGCTTGGTTATGAGATCTTATTATTATTTTCTTTTGGCTCTGTGTGTGGTTGGAAGTCACTTGGAGATGTTCACTAGTGCCTTGGACGGTTTTGACTTGTAGCCAACCCTCGTGGCTTCTGCGCTGGATTTTGGTGATGCACCGTGCCTGTAGACCTATGGGATTTCCTCCTCCAATTCTGATATTTGCTCTGAAAGCCTTATCAAATGTTTTATGTGTTGGTCAGAGTTTCAAACCTTACTCTCACAAAAAATTTCGGGACGTTCACCCTCCTTCTCACAGATAATCTTACCACAACCAAGGCAATTGTTCACTAAATTGTACCTCCTAGCTTGACAATCACATAGCTCACCACGCCTTAAGTTCTGTATAGGAATAGATGATGTAACCTCTCTTTCTTTTCTGTGCTCCTGATGCAGGAGCATCCCTCACGACAAGCAAAACCAATGTGGAAGCAGAAGACAACTGGAAGACGTCCAACGCAAGTTTTTGAATTTTTAATTTTTCCCTTGAAGTTGATGCGCTAAATATAAATGAGATCATTTATTTTAGGTGCCTTGGTAAGAATGTAATCATACCTCGAGCCATATGCTCTCGTCTGAGATAGACAGAGGCATTTATAGTAGTAGTTGCAGATAGATAGAATTGAATTCTTAGATTATAGAGTTTTTAGAGCACAGGAGGGAAACTGGGTATAGACACCCTCATTTGTATCATTGTAACATTAATAGGAGAAAGAAGAATATAGAGCATAGGAGAGAAGCAGAGAACTGTAGAAGAACACCCATGTATAGATCTTGAATTAATAGAAGAAGTTGATTCAGATTCAGGGCTGTTGTGTTATTCTCTGTGTATGTGTGTTGAATGCTCTACTTATGAGAATTATTCCCTGTTATGCATTGGTTGTTATGCTGTGTGTATGATTTCATGTGTTCAGATTGAAATCTGAGGGGGAGTGAAGTGAGTCACAATTGTTTTCTCTTTCTGAGCAAGGATTCCTGCAAGGAGTGCAGTTGGAGTCGTCCACAAGGAGTGCGTTGATAGAAGGCTCTAGGAGTTAAAACTCTTGTTCTCATTCACTCAAAAGTGAAAGTGGGTTGTTAAAGCCGTGCAAGGACTGCGCGGGCTAAGGAGAGTCTTATTCGTGAAACTGAGCAAAGTATTGAAGGACTACTACTACAGGGGTGCACAAAGTCAAGAGAACTCAACACTTAGAAGTGGTTGAGGACTGCCGCAAGGAGTGCGTGCAAAGAACCTCCTTGAAGTTGAAAGCAATTAAGGGAAGTTCAGGAGGGACAACGATTCTAAATCCATCGAGGAGAAGCACCGAGAGTCTATGAATAAATTGATTGAATAGTTGCTGCAAAGTTACGCACAGAAGAACCAGTGCTCATAGAAGATACCTAAGAAGGAGGTGGACGGTCAGGATCTCGTAGAGGAGATCGATAGGATCCCATCAGTCGTTGGATCGGATAGAAGTCTCATGGGAGTTCCCATCGGGATTTGAAGGATCGGGGATCCCGTGGTCGAGTGTTTTCCAACAATAGAAACCCCAAAACCCCAGGAAGATCTAGGTTGTCCATCTGCTGGGACAGGTGGCAGGGAATCGAGAATTCATCGGCATTCTGGAGCAACAGGAACCATCGGATTGGGCGGAGAGAACAGATCTGGATCATTGAGAATTTTACGTCCATAAGAAGCTCAGGAGGAGCGCACAGGAGGAAGCGATCGAGAGCCATCGGATCTCTCACCGAAAACCCGTATGCTGTTGGATCGGGAGAATTTGCATGGAGTTTAGTCTCTGGAGGGGGCGCGTGCAGGAAAAAATGATCTGAATCGCCAGATCTCAAATCATAGTCCTGACAGTCGTCAGATTTGTGGAAGCTGCACGAGGTTTAGCATCCGGGATATTGACCATCAGGAAATCAGAGTTCCTGAGGATAAGAGGAATGGGACATTGAAAGTCTCGAAATCCTGGAGGAATCGAGACCGTCCATCTGGAAGGATGCATGGCAAGAGATCGGTGCTCTATCGGGAAAGGGGCCGACAAGGAGTCAATCCATCGGAGTTTTGATTCGCAAAACCCCGATCAGGGGGGGCCAACTGTCATCACAACAACGAAGGAGGACAACACCGTAGTGGAGGACAATTGTTAGCGTAATGGAGCATCAGGATTTGGGTGATCGAGAATCCCATAGGCGTGTGCACCGTGACATCGCAAACCCCGTAGCCCCAACGAGATAAGGTTGTGGTCATGGGAGTGGTCATATGAGTGGGAGCTAAGCTCAGGAAGGCTAGCGCATGAAAGGAGCCATCGGGAATCGGAGAATCGTGAGTGCCGGGGACATGCGCATTGTGTCATTGCAAATGCCAAAACTCCGATAGGAGTAGCCTCGAAGGGAGGTAAGACCACGGTCATGGGGGTAGGTCATATGAATCAGAGCCTAGCCAGGAGGGGCTAAGGGCGAAGGAGAGCTCATTGGGAAATTGGAGACTGAAATCCCGATAGGGAAGTATAGGACTGCGGTCTTATGAAATTGGTCATATGAGCAGGTGTTGAGCCAGGAGGGCCAACGCATAAAGAAAAAAAAGCTCATCAGAAATTGGGAAATCGAGAGGACAACGATTCTCAACAGCAGGAAGCGTAAAACCCCGAACCTTGATAGAGAGTCGGGGATAACCACGATTAAGTGCTGCAGGCCGTGAGGGTGAGCGAAAGGACCTGTGGATTTGGATTTTCACAGTGATTCCAATAGGAATCAAAGGAGCTGCTTCAGCTCGAAGAGGGGATTTTGAACGATCCTGAGAGCGGGTGAGTATGAGGTATAGGGTGGAACTCGCCTGCGTCAAGTGGTATCAGAGCCTAGAAAATCTTCTTTGCTTTCTATAGCAGAGGAAAAGGAGAATTCACCATGCCACCAAGAAGAAGAGGTAGACAATCACCCGACCCGGAGGAGGAAAGGGAATTGTCCAATGAAAGGGAATTGTCCTGGGAGAGAGGTAGGCAAGTGCAGAATCCAGACGTGGAAAAAGGAATGCGAAATCTTCATGCCAGAATGGAGGACATGGAGATAAGACAAAGGAAAAACACTGATGCAGGAGATATCAGTGAATCCGAGGATGAAGGTGATGCTGGACATGAAGAAGAAGAAATTCTAGCAGAAGATGCAACCAATGAGCGTTTAATTAAGGCTATCGCTCGGATGAGTTTGAAAACAAAAATGGACATTCCAGCTTATGAAGGGAGTCTGGATGCAGAAGAGATGTTGGACTGGATTAGAGCTCTTGACACTCACTTCGATTATGAATATATCGAAGATGATAAGAAGGTCAAACATGCTGTCACGAGATTAAAAGGACATGCAACATTGTGGTGGGATGAACTGCAAGATGAAAGACGTTGCCAAGGCAAGCAGAAGATTAAGAGCTGGGACAGGATGATTGCAAAGTTGAAGGCAAAATTCATTCCTAAGGATTATCAAATTTCTTTGTTCAGAAGGATGCAGAACCTGAGACAGAAGCTGATGACGGTGAAAGAGTATATTGAGGAATTTTATAGGTTGAATATCAGAGCAGGTCATCGCAAAAAAAATGATGAAAAGGTGGCCAGGTACATGAATGGCCTAAGGTATGAAATTCAAGATGAACTAAATTTGGCGACCATCCGAACAGTGGAGGGTGCTTATCAATTGGCTCTGAAAACTGAAGAGAAGTTGAGCTGTAAACAAAGTCAGAGGGGCTGAGGCAGAAGTCAGCCCAAAGGAAAATCGATTTCCCAAGATAAATACCAGAAGCCTAAGGATGACTGGAAGAAACCTCAAGATCAGACAGAGAGAGGTGTAAGTTCGTAGAGAGGGCGATATGCTGAGCAAAGAGAACAACATACTGAGCAGAGAGGAGGACATGCTGATAATAATAGGTTTCCTCGTACCAGAGGTAGAGGAAGAGGAAGAGGTGGAGTAATCACATGCTACACATGTGGAAAGAATGGGCACAAGTTAGTTGACTGTCCAGATAGGAAGAAGGATGGAGGAGAAGCTCACATCGCCGAGGTGCAGAGGCGAGATGTTGAGGCAGAGTACGCTAAAGGCGGAAGATCACTGGTGATGTGAAAAGTCCTTTTGACGTCGGAGAAGGAGATGGAGAATCCAACACAGAGGAACAATCTTTTTAGGATTGCTTGCAAGACCAAGGGTTCGGCATGCAAGGTCATTGTGGACAGTGGAAGTACCGATAATCTCGTTTCAACCGAGATGGTAGAGAAGCTGGAGCTGGACACAACTGATCACCCGAACCCATACAAAGTTTCATGGCTACAAAAGGGACATCAGGTAAATGTCACTAAACAGTGCTTAGTTGACATTAAAATAGGAAGATATAATGACAAGATTTTATGTGATGTTATTCCTATGGACGTCTGTCATTTATTGCTAGGTAGACCATGGCAATATGATAGAAGGGTAATTCATGATGGGAGGAAGAATACATATACCCTGGAAAAGAATGGGAGAACTCATATGTTGTGTCCAATTAAAGATAAAGAGGTGAAGCCAGAGGTAAACAACACAGTACTTCTCATAAGTGGGAAGGAACTTGTTACAGAAGTTAAGAAGAAGGAGGATCCACAATTCTTGGTGGTTAAAAAACCGAAAATTGTTCTAACTAGCACAAGAGTGGACGATTTACCTGGAGAAGTTCAGGAACTGCTGGAAGAGTTCGTTGATATTGCAGTGGACGAATTACCTCGTTCGTTGCCACCAATGAGGAGTGTGAGTCATCAGATAGACCTCATACCAGGAGCTAGTTTGCCAAACAAAGCCGCGTACAGATTGACACCGCAGGAGAATGAAGAAGTTAAAAGACAGGTCCAGGAGTTATTGGACAAAGGTTTGGTCAGGGAAATCTTGAGTCTGTGTGTTGTTCCAACAATACTCAGTCCGAAGAAAGACGGAGGCTGGAGTATGTGCACTGATTCAAGAGCCATCAACAAGATAACTATCAGGTATAGATTCCCATTGCCAAGGATGGATGATTTGATGGATTTCTTGAGTGGAGCAAATTTTTTTTCAAAGATAGATTTGAAGAGTGGATATCATCAGATTTGTATGAGAGAAGGTGATGAGTGGAATACAACATTCAAGACAAACGAAGGCTTGTATGAATGGCTTGTCATGCCGTTTGGCTTGACGAATGCACCAAGTACCTTTATGAGGTTGATGAATGAGGTCCTGAAGGGTTCATTGGGAAATTTGTCATTGTGTATCTGGATGACATATTGGTTTTCAGCTAAAGGCTGAACATTTGAAGCATTTGGCTATTGTGATGAAGAAACTAAAGCAGGAGAAGTTGTTGATTAATATGAAGAAGTCCTCATTCATGAAGATAGAACTCATTTATTTGGGGTTTGTTATTTCAGAAAATGAACTGAGGATGGATCCAGATAAGGTGGACGTAATCAAGAATTGGCCATCACCAAAAAATATTTTCGAGGTGAGGAGTTTTCATGGATTGGCTAGTTTCTACCGGAAATTCAATAGAAATTTCAGTGGAATTAGTGCAGCAATGATGGATACAGTGAAGAAAAGACATAAATATTTTCACTGGATGGAAGAGGCTGAGAAGAGTTTCAATTTATTGAAACGAAAGATTACAGAACAACCAGTGTTGGTGTTGCTGGATTTTCATAAAACATTCCAGGTAAAATGTGATGCAAGCGAGTTTGTAATTGGAGCGATCTTGAGCTAGGAAGATAGGCCGATTTCATATTTTAGCGAGAAGCTGAATGAGGCAAAGGAGAAATACTCCACGTATGATAAGGAATTCTATGCCATCATACAGGTATTGAAGAAATGGAGGCACTATTTGATTCCGAAGGAATTTGTTTTATATAGTGATAACCATGCATTACAATTTGTGACTCAACAAGAAAAGTTTAATCAAAGGCATGTTAAGTGGGTTGAATACATGCAAAATTTCACTTTTGTGATAAAACATATTTATGGTACTGCTAACAAAGTTGTTGATGCTTTGAGCAGGAAATGTTTGCTGTTGCAGGAGTTCAAAGCCAGGACGTTAGGCTTTGATGATCTCAAGGACATGTATGTAGATGATTCATACTATAAGGAGGCTTATGAAGCACCTGAGAATCCAGTTCTCAAAGACAGAAGCCATTGGATAGAGTATGTGATCCAGGATGGATTGTTGTTCAAAGGCAATCAACTGTGTATTCCAATTTGCTCCATGAGGGAGAACTTGTTGAAGGAGAAGAACAGTGGAGGATTGGCCATGATAAGACAATTGCAAAGCTAAGCGAGTCATACTTTTGGCCAGGGATGCAGTCAGAAGTCAAGAAGTTTGTGGATAGATGCAGGATTTTCCACCATTCAAAAGGAAGGAAACAGAATGCGGGTTTTTATCAACCATTGCCCATACCTGAGAAGCCGTGGGATGAAATTAGCATGGATTTCTTGCTGGGATTACCGAAGACACAAAGAGGTGTTGATTCAATATTTGTGGTAGTTGATAGGTTTTCTAAGATGGCACACTTCATTCCATGCCAGAATACCAGCGATGCAACTCACATCGCAAATTCATTTTTCAAGGAGATCGTTCGACTTCATGGATTTCCGAAAATCATAGTTTTGGACAGAGACACAAAATTCATAGGGCATTTCTGGAGGACATTGTGGAAGAAGTTGGGAACTAACTTGGTGTTTAGTTCTTCTTATCACCCTCAGACAGATGGGCAAACAGAAGTGGTCAACGGAAGTCTAGGAGATTTGTTGAGGAGATTGGTGACAGAGCACCATAGCAGCTGGGATAGCATATTACCGCAAGCAGAGTTTGCTTACAATGACTCAGTAAATCAGAGCACAGGGAAAAGTCCATTTCAGATTGTATATGGAATGTAGCCGAGAGGGGTTTCTGAATTGAGGGATTCAGAACATACTGATACTAGCAACGCTAGTGCAGGAGAATTTGTTGAAGCGATGAAGGAACTTCACAGCCAGGTGAAAGAGAAACTATTGAAGTCAAACCAGGAGTACAAGTACAAAGCAGATCAGCATCGGAGACAACTTCAGTTTGAAGTTGGTGATCTGGTTCTGGCACATTTGAGGAAGGAAAGGTTCCCGACGAGAACATACAACAAGCTGAAGATGAAGAAAATTGGGCCATGCAAGGTCTTGAAAAGAGTGGTACCGAATGCTTATGAGATTGAGTTACCAGAGGGAATTGGAATATCTCTGATATTTAATGTTGCGGATTTATATCCATATAAAGTTGATCAAGAAGGAGAAGAAAATGATCATCAACCAAAGGTCCAGTGGCAGAAGCAGATGCCAGTTGCAGAGAAGCCACAGATGGAGCAGATATTGAACAAACGAGTGGGGAAGAAAACCAGAAGGAAAGAATATTTTGAGTATTTGTTCAAATGGAAGGGACACCCAGTTGAAGATGCCAGATGGGAGACTGAAGCATAAATTTAGAAGCATGGACATACCGTGTAGGAGCTCATGGACAGGATCCCATGAAAATTTTCAAGTGAGGGAGTATGATGCAGGAGCATCCCTCATGACAAGCAAAACCAACGTGGAAGCAGAAGACAGTTGGAAGACATCCAGGGCAAGTTTTTGAATTTTTAAATTTTCCCTTGAAGTTGATGCGCTAAATATAAATGAGATCATTTATTTTAGGTGCCTTGGTAAGAATGTAATCAGACCTCGAGCCATACACTCTCGTCTGAGATAGACAGAGGCATTTATAGTAGTAGTTGCAGGTAGATAGAATTGAATTCTTACATTAGACAGTTTTTAGAGCGCAGGAGGGAAATTGGGTATAGACACCCTCATTTGTATCATTATAACATTAACAGGAGAAAGAAGAATCTAGAGCATAGGAGAGAAGAAGAGAGCCGTAGAAGAACACTCATGTATAGATCTTGAATTAATAGAAGAAGTTGATTCAGATTCAGGGCTATTGTGTTATTCTCTATGTATGTGTGTTGAATGCTCTACTTATGAGAATTATTCCTTGTTATGCATTGGTTGTTATGTTGTGTGTATGATTTCATGTGCTGAGATTGAAATATGAGGGGGAGTGAAGTGAGTCACAATTTTTTTCTCTTTCTAAGAAAGGATTCATGTAAGGAGTGCAGTTGGAGTCATCTGCAAGGAGTGCATTGACAGAAGGCTCTAGGAGTTAAAACTCTTGTTCTCATTCACTCAGAAGTGAAAGTGGGTTGCTAAAGCCATGCAAGGAGTGCGCAGGCTAAGGAGAGTATAAGTCATGAAACTAAGTGAAGTATTGAAGGACTACTACTGCAAGGGTGTGCAGAGTCAAGAGAAATCAACACTTAGAAGTGGTTGAGGATTGCCGCAAGGAGTGCGTGCAAAGAACCTCCTTGAGGTTGAAAGAAATTAAGGGAAGTTTAGGAGGGAAAAGTCTTCCAAATCCATTGAGGAGAAGCACCGAGAGTCTGTGCATAAAGTGATTGAATAACTGCTGCAAAGTTACGCACAGAAGAACCAGTGCTCATAGAAGATACCTAATAAGGAGGTGGATGGTCAGGATCTTGTAGAGGAGATTGATAGGATCCCATTAGTCGTTGGATCAGATAGAAGTCGCACGGGAGTTCCCATCAGGATTTGAAGGATCGGGGATCCTGTGGTCAAGTGTTTTCCAACAATAAAAACCCCGAAACCTTGGGAAGATCTGGGTCGTCCATCTGCTGGGACAGGTGGCAGGGAATTGAGAATTCATCGGCATTCTGGAGCAACAGGAACCGTTGGATTGGGCAGAGAGAACAGATCTAGATCATTGACGATTTTACATCCAGAAGAATCTCAGGAGGAGCGCGTAGGAGGAAGAGACCGAGAGCCATCAGATCTCGCACAGAAAACTCGTAAGCTGTTGGATCAGGAGAAGTTGCACAGAGTTTAGTCTCTGGAGGGGGTGCGTGTAGGAAAAAATGATCTGAACCACTATATCTCAGATCATAGTCCCGAAAACCATCATATCTGTGGAAGCTTCATGAGGTTTAGCAGTCGGGATATTGACCATCGGGAAATCAGAGTTAATGAGGATAAGAGGAATGGGACATTGGAAGTCTCGAAATCCCGGAGGAATCGGGACCGTCCATCTGGAAGGACGTGTGGCAAGATATCGGTGCTCTATCAGGAAAGGGACCGACAAGGAGTCAATCCATCGGAGTTTTTATTTGCAAAACCCCGATTAGGGGGGCGCCAGCTGTCAGCACGACAGCGAAGGAGGACAACGTCGTAGTGGAGGACAAATATTAGCGTAACGGAGCATCGGGATTTGGGCGATCAGGAATCCCGTAGGCATGTGCACCGCAACATCACAAACCCCGTAGCCCCGATGGGATAAGGTTGTGGTCACGGGAGTTGTCATATGAGTGGGATCTAAGATCAGGAAGGCTAGTGCATGAAAGGAGCCATCGAGAATCGAAGAATCGCGAGTCCCGGGGACATGCGCATTGTGTCATCGCAAACGCCAAAACTCTGATAGGAGTAGCCTCGAAGGGAGGTAAGACCATGGTCAGAGGGGCAGGTCATATGAATCAGAGCCTAGCCAGGAGGGGCTAAGGGTGAAGGAGAGCTCATCGGGAAATTGGAGACTGAAATCCCGATAGGGGAGTATAGGACTACGGTCTTATGAAATTGGTCATATGAGTGGGAGTTGAGCCAGGAGGGCCAGCGCATAAAGAAAAAATAGCTCATTAGAAATCGAGAAATCGAGAGGACAGCGACTCTCAACAGAAGGAAGCGAAAAACCCTGAACTATGATAGAGAGTCAGGGATAACCACGATTAAGTGATACAGGACATGAGGGTGAGCGAAAGGACCTATGGATTGGGATTTTCACAGTGATTCCAATAGGAATCAAAGGAGCCGCTCCGGCTCGAAGAGGGGATTTTGAATGATCCTGAGAGCGAGTGAGTCTGAGGTATAGGGTGGAACTTGCCTGCTTAAGCTCCTTTCCATTATCCCTCAACCTCCTACCAAATATAACTTGCTCATGCGTTCTATTAGTAGCCTTAATGCTTTGTGTAGCTTGTTTGCTTTCT
>ML840661.1:21554-34045 GCA_009831015.1 Picea engelmannii | reverse complement strand
GCAACATGTCTTCCAAAGTTTGGTTCATGCGTTTGGTCTGCCTGTCAGTCTCTGGGTGATACGCAACACTAAAATTAAGTTAGGTTCCCAAGGCCTCTTGGAAACTTGTCCAAAATTGTCCAGTAAACACCGATCCTTGATCAGATATAATCTTCTTAGGCATGCCATGCAGCCTCACAATCTCACTGATGAAAACTCTCGCTGTGTCAGGTGTCTAATATTTCATACGCACAGGAATAAAGTGAGCACTCTTCGTCAGAGTGTCTACTACTACAAAAATCGAGTCATGTCTCCTTTCCATCAGTGGCAATCCAACAATAAAATCCATTCAAATAACTTCCCATTTCGATTTTGGAATGGCATGGGGTTGAAGTAATCCTGTCGGGTGTCTATGTTCAGCCTTTACCTGCTAACACTCTAGACATCTAGCCACAAAGTTGACTATGTCGGCCTTCATTCCTTTCCAAAAGAATAAGGGTTTAAGGTCTACCCTCATCTTCGTGACTCCTAGGTGAGCCATGTAAACTGCTCTATGAGCCTCACTCAGGATCAAAATCCTCAACTCGTCGTTTGGAGGTACGTAAATCTGACTTCTAAACCTCAATAAACCATCGCTATCAAAAGAATATCCCTCATATCGTGGTACCATCATTGTGTTTTGTTCGATAAAATCCTCGACTTCTTTGTACCAGTCATCGTCACACTGTAAAGTGAGAATCTTCTCACGTAGATTCGTTTGAAGAGGCAACACCGAAAAGATGTGTGGCCTCCGACTCAAAGCATCCACCACTTAGTTCACTGTTCCCTTTATGTAAGTAATCTCGAAGTCGTACTCGCTAAGCAATTCCGACCAACTTCGTTGTCGCGCGTTCAGGTCGCTTTGCGTGAAAATGTGTTGCAGCCCACAATGATCAGTCTTTAATTCAAATTTTCATCCAACAAAGTAGTCTCTCCAAACCTTCAAGGCATATATGATGGCTAATAACTCCAAATCGTGCGTCGCGTAGTTCTCCTCATGCCTTCTCAGCTTCCTCGAAATGTAAGCAATCACTCATCCATCTTGCATCAAGACTCCGCCTAAACCTTCCTTGGATGCGTCAGTGCATACCAAGAAGTCTGGGTCCATGTCAGGGACCTTTAGCATTGGTGTTGTTGTCAAAGACTCTTTAAGCCTCCGAAATGCTTCCACACATTTCTCTGTCCAGACAAACTTCTTGTTTTTCTTCTACAATTCCATGATCGGATTTGCTATCTTCAAAAATCCGTCGAAAAACCATCGATAGTATCCTGCTAAACCTATAAAACTACACACTTCTATGACATTCGTCGACGCAGACCATTCCATATTAGCCTCAACCTTGGCTAGATCCACGGTGATACCTTCGCCGGAGATGACATGCCCTAAGTAGTGAATCCTCGATTGATAAAAAGAGCATTTGGACAACTTCCCATACACTTTGTGCTCTCGTAGACACTGTAGTACCAAGCGCAAGTGCTCGTCATGCTCTTCCGTCATCTGAGAGTAGATCAAGATATCGTCAATGAATACTTGGATGAACTTGTCCAAGTACTCGCGGAACACCCCATTCATCAAACTCATGAATACCCCTGGGGCGTTTGTCAATCCAAATGGTAAAACAATAAACTCATAATGTCCAAATCTCATCTTAAAGGCGATCTTAGGGACGTCATCCTCCTTGATCTGTAACTGGTGATACCCTGATCGTAAATCCATCTTGGAGAACACTGTCGCACCTTTCATTTGATCGAACAGATCATCAATTCTTGGTAAGGGATATTGATTCTTGATCGTAGCCTTGTTCAGTTGACGGTAGTCAATGCAAAGCCTCCATGATCTATCCTTCTTTCGTATGGAAATAATTGGTGCACCCCACGGTGACACACTAGGGCGTATCATTCCCAGGTACAACAACTCCTTCAGTTTCATTTTCAACTCTTGCAACTCCGGGATCGACATCCGATAAGGCGTTCTTGCTATCGGTTCGGTCCCCAGTTTCAGGTCTATAGTAAACTCCAATTCTCTCTCCGATGGCATCCCATGTAACTCCTCTAGAAATACGTCCTCAAACTCCTTCACCACCGAAAGGTGTTCTAGACCTTCCGCTACTCCCTTTTCGTTTAGCGCGAGGATCGCATAAAGCTTGCAACCCTTGCACATACTCTTTCATAATTGTAAGGAAGAGATGAACCGGAGGGAAACTCCCTGGTTCTATCCTACAATCACATGTCTCTGTCCTTCATCATCAACCAAGCTTAACCATTTCATCTTACAGTTGAGTATCGCCTCATGCGATTCTAACCAATCCATATTAATCACGACGTCATAAGATCCTAAGATCATGACATACAAGTTTACCCTCTTGACAAACTCTCCCAGGTTAAGGGCACAACTCGTAACCTTTCCTCCAACCTTCTGTTTTGCTCCTGAAGCCATATCTATGAAGCTAAACTCGTCCTGTTCGACTGCCTTTACCTTAATCCTTTTTAGAGCTGCACCAGAAATGAAACTCTCAATAGCACCTGGGTCTATCAAAATACTGAGGGTCTAGTCAGCGACAGTACCTGTTGTCTCAAGCACTGTCAACTGGTGCTCTGCTTGGTGATTATTCACCGTCGCATGAATCCGATGGGCCTTGCCCATATCTCCAACGATAGTAGCTCCGGCTGATCCGGACGCTTTGGTTCTCTCCACAAGACAGTCGCGTTGGTAGTGTGGCTCCCCACACATCCAACACCCCTTCTTTGGCCCAATAGTCCTGGTACCCGAAGTAGAAGATGACTGCCCACTGGCCTGAAACCCTGGTCTGTTCTGATGAACAGGACTAAACTGTTGCTGCTGTGGGCGACACTATTGTTGGTGCTGTGGTCCTTGATAAGTTGTCCACTGCTGAGGCGGCGGTCGTCGGGGTGTAGCAAAAGTGGATCCCCTCTGGAAGCCACGATATCCTGGCGTATGTCTCGTTGGTGTTTGATGTTGTGGCATACCAGATGAACCCTGCCCTATGGGTCTCGCTGGAGTCCTGGTCTAACCCCCACTGATAAGATCCTCCTCTGCTATGAGGGCCTTTTGGACAGTGTCATGCAAGGTTTGAGGCATCAAGATCCTAACCTTTGCACGTAGGCTACCGTTAAGGACAAACACGAACCGATTGACCTTGAGCTTCTCAATGTTAAGGTGCAGAGCATACCAGAGTAGCTCCATAAAATGTGCCTCATACTCGGGCACCGTACGACCTCCGTGTTGTAATGCATTGAGCTCATTAAGTTGACACTCGATGAATTCCTTTGAAAGGTACCTCTCTCAAAACCATTCATCGAATAGTTCCCATGACACGTCTTCCACAACCATGTTCAACTGTGCCAGGAGCGTCTTCCACCATAGGAGAGCGCTCCCCTTTAGTTGAAAGACCGCCATGAGGACCTTCATGTTGGAGGTATAATCATGAAGTGCAAAGAACATCACCATATTCTCCAACCATGCCTTGGTGGCTGCGACGTCCGGGGCACCAAAGAACTCGGTAAATTTTACCTTCTCGAGTTCACGGTGAATGCTACCTGTAACGGTCGGTGCGCACGGCGGAGCCTCAGCGGGTGCCGACACCCTGGCCTCGTCTCTGTACAATCGACTGATCAGAGCCTCAGACACGCGCTGAAAGGATCTCATCATCCCAATAACATTGCCAACTGCTATATGCTCATGTCCGAGAACCTGCTCGCCTCCCTGGAGGTTAGACCCCTCAGGAATGGATGCTACTGGAGGCATCACGCCTCCTCCCCTAGCACCCCGTCGTCTGCCTCTGCGACGTCCTCTAACCATGATTACCTGTACGCACACAATCAACTCAATTAGAAACAATATAATCAAATCTAATCATGTCCATGAAAGTCGTAGTGAATCCCAAGCCGCGGGTCAAACCCGCTCTGATACCATATGTAACGTCCCTCCTTCGTTACGACAACTACTCTATAACAGGTGCAATTTTTTATTTTTTTTAAGGTGTGTGCATGCGTGTAAAGAGGAAACAGACACACTTGACTCTACGCCACCACCCGACGACTAATAAGACGCAACCACGATGATCACAACAAGAAGATATAAGGCACACAATAAGTAACTGCAAGAATATAAATGACATAGACATAAGGAAGAATCCATGACAGTAGATTCTACTATTTCTGCATAGGAAAGAAGGGCGTTTAATCTTAGTCCTCTGCTCTAAAGAGAGAGAAGGTCAGATAGGCTCCTGGCCGACAGCTCTGGTAGAAACTAGTAATCTCTGTCAGGTGTGTCGCAAGAGTGGAAACCCTGCCTTTAAAGGGCCCAAGACTCTCGATACGGCACATGATTCTTTACAAAAAAAGCACACACACAGACTTATATACTAGGCTACATGGAGGTGTCTACATCCTGCCTGACACAAGCAGACCAAGCACACAGAAGGTTTTACAACCCAGCACAATCTTGATTTAACAAGGGACTACCATCTATATGAGTCTTAAGGTCGTTCCAATGCGCAACTCTAGATCATAAATCATCATCAAGGTACCCTCTAAAACACATTCAAGGGACCCCTTTAGTACAAGACCGAAACTTTGACTAGTTTAACATCTAACAAGATAAAAGTCATCAATTATAATCATAAATATAATGAGTGGTTATAAATGTATTTTAATGCAATAAGTAACAATTAATCCTTCACTACAGCTCAATAATTAACAAATTATCCTGAAATCGTTTGACGCCATCATGGTAAATTACATTATCAATCATCCCATGATCTAAACTTGTAACTTGATTGACCATAATTATGACCCAATAATTGTAGTGACAATGCAGTGACCATAAATCCCTAATTAGCGCAATATCCAAAAATCTTTTATCGCAACATATAAATTAACATTAACCTTAACTCAATGAACTAAATTTAATAGTCGTTTGGCAGTAATGGTGATCCAATACATAATGCAACATCTCGACGATTATATATCCATTATTGATGCTATGTCCTAAATCAATTAACGAAAACATTGTAATAATCGTTAACATTTCGTAAGCGATGACAATAATAAAGAAGAACTTAAGAAGTTCTTTTGTCTTCACAATAACAATTGTTACAAGACCATATGTATAACATTATCCCATGGATTAGACTGTGCACCTCTTAAGTATAACATTATTACCCAGATTCCTCTTTCCACACCGTTAACAATAATGATCCTTTATTATTATGAAAGGCACTTTATGGTTCTACTTTAATAATCATAAAAACTCAACATTCTAAATAATTATCATAAACTTTATTTCTCAAATTAGTTATTATAACTTACCTTCTTAATAATCACTACAAACTTTATTGCATCTAATTAATCCTTATAAACTTACGTTCTACATAATCATTCGAAATAAACATTAAGATCATCATGGTCTAAATTAATCATTATAATAACTTATGATAATTTATCATTACATTAAGGGCACTTTATTTTTCTTCCAGCCGTAAATGTTCCCATGGTTGTTTATCTACTAGAGATCTAGGAGTCGATGGGTGTTTACTAATAGGTTGTTGGGACAACAATAAAGTCAATTTACCGAATAGCACAACCTGCAGTTTCAAGGAAAAAGGGGAGGATCCCACCAAATCCGTTATGAACAATCTCAGCGTTAAAAGAGTAATGATACAGCCACGATGTCAGTGATCTGTGGAGCAAATCGAGGGTGAGGTGGTAGGTGTCGGTTACAGGCAGCGCTGTCTCAGGTGAGAAATTCGATGTCACAAATAAAAAGGTGCAGGCACTCCATCCACCTTATCAATCGGTAGTCATTCGCTGTCAAGAGAACTGCCTACCGCCCTGGTCGAAATAAAGAGCATGCTGAGTGAGTTGGAGTGTTGGGGCGCAGGAATAAAGGACGCAGAGACAGAGACAATCACAGGCCACATTAAAATCGAAACACCCAATTAAAATCAATCAATATGCCCCCATTAAAATTGAAACAGCCCAGCAAGTGCAAGGAAAGATTTCATCCCGCAAGGAGATCAAACTCCCACCGAAAAATCGAACAATACGCCCCCATCAAAAATTGAAACGCCCATATTAAAATCAATCAATACGCCCCCATTAAAATCGAAACAGCCTAGTAAGTGCAAGGAAATATTTCAGCCCGCAAGGAGATCAAACTCCCATCGAAAAATTGAACAATAGGCCCCCGTTAAAAATCGAAACAGCCATATTAAAATCAATCAAAACGCCCCCACTAAAATCGAAACAGCCCAGCAAGTGCAAGGAAATATTTCAGCCTGCAAGGAGATCAAACTCCCACTGAAAAATCGAACAATACGCACCCATTAAAAAGAGAAACACACATATTAAAATCAATCAATACGCCCCCATTAAAATTGAAACAGCCCAGCAAGTGCAAGGAAAGATTTCATCCCGCAAGGAGATCAAACTCCCACCGAAAAATCGAACAATACGCCCCCATTAAAAATCGAAACGCCCATATTAAAATCAATCAAAACTCCCCCATTAAAATCGAAACAGCCCAACAAGTGCAAGGAAAGATTTCAGGTTTAAATTCGCATAGTGATTAGCGGTATCAACGAAATCAGATAGCACGATTTCCAACAAGACGAGTTGAAGTTTAGCAAAAAAAAGGGGCAGAGTTAAAGAAATAATTTGCACAACAACAGACAAGCTAAGCTATAAATTGGCATAGGCAAGAAAAAAGTTGCACCACAACAGTCAAGCTGAACTATGTACACAGCAGTTACATGGTTTCAACGCAGGAAGGAGTTTACCAAATCCACGCATGATAAGGACTCATTAACCAACAATAAAACAACAAAAACGCAGAGAAATTTCCCTTTTTCAAACGCTGAGACAACAACCAAACGCAGAAGGATTAACCATCACTCGCTGGGATAAACACCCAATGCAGTGACAGTCGAACGCTGAGATAAACCCCTAACGCAATACATATTTTTTTAAAACATCCCATGCCGAGATAAACAACAACGCAGAGAAGGATTGCAGAGTAATTGACAATAAACAGAAAACACAGAGAATAACAAGGGAAACATAATCATCCTAAATTTAATCCATCAATCAATCATCTTAAGAATTCATATACAACTCAAACATTTTCTGCCTTTTTTTTTTTTTTAACAACGCACATGTGTACCTGGAACTGGCGACAAATAACTCGAAGAAGCTATCCCATGCTGTTGCTCCGTGCCACTCCCGCTCGCCAACTGTTGAGACCTCACCGTTACCTCCCAGCCAATCGCTAGGGGTACTCTGCTTCCCCCTCATCCCCCAGAGTTGCAAAGGGGCCACACACAGTCCATATAGTACACCTAGCTTCCCAGCTCGCCTCCAAGGCTGAGCTACCACTCTAATCCTAGCTGAGAAAATCCCAACTCCTCACAAGCAATCAATCCAGTCCAAATTCAGCAGCATAACGATACCTAACAGCCCCTCCCCTTTTCCCCTCATCCCCCTTTCTTTTATAGAGTTTTGAAACCCCCTCTTTCCCTAATCACATTTAATTTAAGTTTTAAATAAAAACCCTCAAAAAAAATTTGTTGTACAAGTGTCATTCATCCCCCACATTTATCCAACATTATTTTCTTTAAATTTATTAAAAGGCTCATTTCCCTATTTTTATTATTCTTTTTTTTTTTTTATAAAAACCAAAAAGGTAAATGCGCTAATTAATCCTTTCATTTTTTATTTTTTTTTATTCATAACCTTTTTAAGCACCCGCACGTTAACTAATTTTGTTTCTTATTAATTGTCTATGTTTCCTTATTACTTAGTTTCCCTATTTTTTATTAATCCCTTCCCCTTTTTTTTAAAAAAACCAAAAGGTAAATGTGCTAATTAATCTTTTCAATTATTATTTATTTAATATCTTTTGTTCTTTCACAAGTTAGGAATTAATTTCCTCTTTGCAAATTTTTAAATCCCTTAGTTAATTAAATCCTAACTCTCTTTATTTACCCCAAATTTTTTATGAAGACCTAACTATTACTTAGGTGGGTTCTAGTTTAAATTGTTATTTTTATTCCAGGGTCTGTTCTTAAGGTTAGACTAAAATTTTACCCTAAAAGTTTTAGACTCAGTACTTAGGTTCTGAACTAGGCAACATTGGGTTAGGACAGTTGTTTAAGGATTTCTGAAGGCATTAATGTCTTAGGGATATTTAGGTTTGTTTCCTTCATCCTCATCAATGTGACGTGCCCTTCAGGAAACACCACATGCTCCAAGGGTGCCACTCGCCTTGTTCATTTCCTTTGCACGGCGTGCCCTTCAGGATGCACCATGTGCTCCAAGGGTGCCACTCACTTCTTGTGTTTCTTTTGTGCGACGTGCCCTTCAGGATGCACCACGTGCTCCAAGGGTGCCACTCGTTAACTGGAATGATTGGTAGACATCTATAACCCCTGGAGTCAACACTCCGCCAGGTGAACTTGTGGGAGACTAAGGGCTCTAAGGAATAAGGCCCTCTCCTTATTGTGCACCCCTTAGAATCATCGTGAGAGACTGTCGTAGTCTACCCTCATGGCATCGTGGATCCTCTTGAACTAGGTAATCGTTAACCTACAGTTCGAGCCACGGCGAGAGTGCTAGTAGGCGGTGGCAGGGCTGCTATCCACCCCTCTCCCTCAACCTCTCTGGAAATTGTGTGTGGCCCCTTTAGTCCATATGTGAGTCTGGTCGACAAGCTATCATCAGCCTACATCATCAATAATCATGTCAGAAATGTCAACATCATATCATCAAATCAAATGAAATATCACCGTAAATAAATCAACCCAATAGCAGACTCCCTGACTCAATCCGGAGTCCAAGGGGCTCCACCGATGCCTCTACATCATCAAGGTCCAAAACCCTTCACACTCAATAAAACTGAGTCAATAGCACCTGTCTACATCAAATAGTAAAACCTCATGTCATCTATCATAACGCATCATAATCAAGTCTAAATGTTTTAACATCAGAAAAGTCCAAATCACTTGCGAGCAAGTGTCCTCAAATAATAAGTTTTCTCAGTGCGCTAGAGCAGGAGGTTACAGTTTTCTTGACTTACATACTAATAATATCGGTTAATTGTTATGAATGTGTGAACCATGTTTCTTTTCCTTTGTACCATGAGATAACTTAACTTTGGGACGAAGATTCCTGAAGGGTGGATGTATGTAACGAACCTTCTCAAATAGATGTATAGGGATTATTAATTATAATTAATTTGATAATCTGACTGTCCTAATATGTTAGTTAAACAATAATTATTTCTTAATAATATTAACTATTTAATTATTATTAATTATTTGTTCATATCTGTCAATGATTAATTAATTATTAATTGACTTACTAATTATTTGAGTAAATAATTAAAGGGGTTAATAATTTAATTTATTAAAGACTTACATAAACGGGTGGTGGGAAGAAACATTAAATATAGGGATAAGATATTAATGAAGGGGATAAGATAGTAAAGGGGGAGATAAGAAAATTAATGAAAGGGGAGAAGAGTCGGTGAAGGGGGATATGACGGGGAGGAGTCTTATGGGGGAGATTCATTATTTTGGGGGAGAATTCTGGGGTAGAGATTGGTCTGTGATTTTGGGCTGTGGGATATTTTTCTAGTGGGAGGAATTTGATTTTGGTGGTTTTTGGTGAATCAGAAGCAGGGGGCACCAGTTTGCTGGGGTTTTTGGGCACGGGGGCCAGGATATCCTTATGATATCCTAGAGCTAGGGAGCCGGACAGTCTGCTCCTAGCTGGCAGGGAGGAAAACTCGGTTTTGGGCAGTGTTTGACACAGTTTCAACATCAGCAAAGGACAACCAGATCAACGAGGGAATTAGCATCAGGAAGAGGTAATTTATTTTATTCTGTTAAGTAATTATTATTCTATTATGAAATTGTTGTTCTTTAATTAATTTAACATGATTATATGTTGAATGAAAGAAATTATTGAGTCTTTCTGTGTAGAAGTAATCTTATCGGTTTCAATTTATGGATTTTAATAGACTGAAATTAATTTGGTCCCTACAAAAATAAAGATGGGACTTTGAGGTTATGCATCGATTATCGACAATTAAACAAGATGATGATTAAAAATAAGTAGCCTCTACCAATAATTAACACCCTATTTGACCAAGTGGGAGGAGAAAATATTTTCTCTGAGTTAGATTTAAGGTCTGGTTATCATGAAATCAGAATAAAGGATGAAGATATAAATAAAACAACTTTTAGAATAAGATATAGACACTATGAGTTTGTCGTAATTATGTTTGGTCTTACTACTGCACCAACAACCTTTATGTGTTTGATGAATATTATATTCAGTCAATATTTGGATAAATTTGTATTGGTATTTATCGATGAAATTTTAGTTTACTCGAAAATGGAAGAATAACATGAAGAAATATGAAAATAGTATTGCAGAGCTTAAGAAAACACAAGTTGTATGCAAAGTTTGACAAATGCGAATTCTACCAAAGAAGAATACAATACCTAGGACATGTGATATCTGAGGAGGGTATTGCAGTTGATCCATAGAAGATAAATTCCATTATGGAATGGCCTATCCCTAGGGATGTAGCAGACATCATATTATTTATGGGAATTACTAGTTACTACTATAGATTCATCGAAGTATTTTCTAAGATCGCGTACCCAATTACATCTCTACAGAAAAAGGGAATAAGGTTTACTTGGTCACAAGAATGTCAGGACAACTTTAATAAGCTAAAATAAATGTTAACCACAACACCTATTTTAAGGGTAGCAGACCATGATAAAGACTTTACAGTTTGTGTGGATGCAAGCAAAGAAGGCTTGGGAGGTGTCCTAACTCAAGAGGGGCACGTCATCTATTAAAAATCACGTAAAGTGAAAGAACATGAATGAAAATATGTGACACATGATTTGGAATTAGCAGTTCTATTTCATGTGCTAAAAATGTGGCGACATTATTTAATGGGGAGGAAATTTCTGCTGCTAACTGACAACAGTGGTGTGAAATTCTTATTCAGTCAACCATATCTCAATGTAAGGCAAGCGAGGTGGTTTTCCTTCTTGAGTGAATTTTATTTCGAATTAAGACACATGAAAGGAAAAGACAACAAATTTGCAGATGCCCTAAGTCGAAGAACTAACGTAATTTTTGAGATAAGTATTCGCAAAGCAGAAAATGACATTGAACCAAGAATAAAATCTCCAAGCTGTAATGACAAAAAATACATCAAAACAATAACATATTTACAGGGAAATGAAAAATAATTGGACAAAATAGATCTGTGTTTGGATAAAAATGGACTGTTAAGGTTCAAAAACAGGCTATACATACCTAATTCTACTGATTTAAAGTAAACAATTATGGATGAATTGCACAAAAATCCATATTTTGGTCATTGAGGATACAAGAAATTGGTAACAGCTTTAAGAAAAAAAAAATTATTGGCCTAACATGAAAGGTGAAATAGCTGAATACTTATCCAAATGCTTAGATTGGCAATAGGTAAAGGATGAATATCAGCATACAACTAGCCTCCTACAATGTCTACCTATACAGGAATGGAAGTTGGATATTATTTCACTGGACTTCATCACAAGTTTGCCTAAGACTCAAAACCAAAATGACTCAATTATGATAGTGATTGATAAACTTAGCAAATCTGCACATTTTATACTTGGGAAATCTACTTATAAAGAAATTAATATCGTTGAAATA
The DNA here is from genome assembly GCA_009831015.1 of Picea engelmannii. Taxonomy (NCBI): domain Eukaryota; kingdom Viridiplantae; phylum Streptophyta; class Pinopsida; order Pinales; family Pinaceae; genus Picea; species Picea engelmannii. Next base: position 22,282 of record ML840661.1, on the reverse strand, counting down.
TTTATGAAGGAAATTTTTAGATTTCATCGAATTCCTAAAATCGTGATTTCGGATAGAGATGCCAAATTTACGTCAACATTTTGGAAGGAATTGTTTGTGGGGTTGGATACTAACCTGAATTTCAACACAAAATTCCATCCACAAACATATGTTAAAACCGAACGAACAAATCAGATTGTGGAAGACATGTTATGAATGTACATGAGAACGAAACCAACTAAGTGGGAGGAGTACCTACACTTAGTTGAATTTGCGTACAATAATGGCTATCAAATGTCAGCTAAGATGAGTCCCTTTGAAGCATTGTATGAAATAAAATGGACAAAACTAATTAGTTGGGACAATCCAATTGACAAACTTATGATGGGACTATAAATACTCCACGAAATGGAGAAAATAGTAAGAAAGGATCAACATAATTTAAAAGAGGCACTAGACAGACAGAAAAGCTACGCAGATTTAAAGAGAAGACATCAGGAATTTCAAATTGGGGACCATGTATACTTGAAATTCAAAGCAAGGATAAGCTCTCTAAATCTAGGAAATTGTTCAAAGTTGGCGCCCAGTTTTTGTGGCCCCTTCGAAATCTTAGCTCAAATTAGACCTGTATTGTATCAACTTGCACTTCGTGAAAATTTAAAAGTTCATAATATTTTTCATGTTTCTTTATTGAAAAAGTGTATTCATGATCCTACTCACATCATTGATTGGAACATGGTGTAGGTGGA
>ML840660.1:50854-60909 GCA_009831015.1 Picea engelmannii | reverse complement strand
GGCTCAGACAGATTCCTAACTTGTGGGCTCTCCCATGACTTCTTGAACGTGGAAAGATCCACGGTCTGGATACTTTCATGGACCTTGGGGATCTATGGTCCTAAACTCTTCGCTACCCATGAAGACACAAGAAAACAAAGTGGTAAGGCATTTAGCGCCCTATTTTCTCCTACTAATCTGATAGTCATGGGTGACCGCAGATTCCTCGACGAAATCTCCTCCGTCGATCACCACCTATCAAGGTTAAGGCACTTAACACTCCATCTTCTCCTTCCAATCTAATGGTCATGAGTGACCACAGATCTCCCAATGGAATCCCATCCGTCGATTCGATATTCCATCCTTATGCTGCCATCTCAGGTTTTCAAGAGGATTGTTTCTCCTCATGTAGGGTTACTAAGGCTTTACGCCTTCACATTTACCTTCTGGGTTCTTGATGGGCTTTTCAAGGAAGGTATCTCTATGGAGAGATTCACTCAGGGTACTATCTGAGGCAGATAAGGGAATCGTCCACCCGAGAACCAGACATGAAGTCTGAATTAGATCAGTACGCATGTAAATAAAAATTCACGAGGACATATGCCATATATAGTCTTTCCATACAAATATACAACTACTAGTACTGATCAAAACATCCTACACATATTCTTACAATGAAATCATTCACAGTTTCACAGCTTATGGGAATAATGATCAGAATAAACATATATATATATATATATTTCAAGATGCCAGGGGCAAAACACTTATCAGAAATAACACAAATGGTTATGCAACTGCTGAGAGGGGTACTCATTTCCACCCAACCGTAGGCTTAGCGAATCCCAGCGGATTTACCACTAGCCACGCCCGAGCTGAGACCACGATGCTGTGAGACTGCATCTCTGTCTACCAGTGACCAAGAGCGAAGGTTACTCTCCTTCCTCTCTGCTATTAGTTACTCTACGTATTGCCAGATTTCTCCCCTCGCATCCCTCCCAATCGCTTCTACACCACACCTTATCCTCTTGTGAGGTTGCGTGTGGCGCAATTTCCCTCATGCTGGTCAGTCATGATGGCTATACGGATAAGCGGTTCACCTCCCCATCCCTCATTAAATTTCTGAGGAGCCATCTACCTTCCAGTCGGTGAGACATTTAATTCAGAGCCAGTGAGCCGCTTTTGGTTCTCAGGGCCAGTGGAGTCCAAATACAGTATTAATTCTCGGTGGAAGTTAACACCACCTTTCCAGGTTTCTTCCACCGCCATCGTGGTCTCTTTTTCTGCACATCCCCTCTTAGTAGTCCTGCAATATAAATTCATAATGTTATTCACATTTATTGACCTTTTCCATAAGGTCCATTCACATCACATATTCACATTCATGAGTTTGTCACAATTCTTGGCCAGTCCAGTTATTTTTACAAACTGGGGGAAACCGGGTGTTACACTTACTGTTGAGTGCATTGGATTGGTATCCTAGTATTGTAAAAGATTTAATTTCAAACTGCATTTTTATATTGGTATCCTGGAATGTAAAAATATTTAATTTCAATCTGCATTTTTATATTGGCATCCTGGAATGGAAAATCATTTTAATTTCAGTCTACATTGCTATATTGGTATCATGGAATGTAAAAAGATTTAATTTCAAATATGCATTTTTATGTTGGCATCCTGAAAATGGAAAAACAATTTAATTTCTAAGTCTGCATTTTTATATTTGGTACACTGGAATTGGATAAATGTTTTGTGTTATTTCACAGTCTCTGTTGTAATGTTATCTTGGAAATGGAAAAAATGAATTAAATTCTCTGTCTGCATTTTACATTTGGTACCCTAGTAAGAAAAACAAAAAAGTTTTTGTTTTCCTGTATGTGTTGGCATTTGGCATCCTCGCAATGAAAAAGGGAAACCTTATTTTATTCATCCCTCTTTGCATTGTTTTGTTTTTACCCTGGTACGTTTGCCCAACATTTTACCTTTTAAATATTGACTGCAATTTGGCTTCAGTATGGTGTGTTTGCCTAGTGTTTTACCTTTTAAATAATGAATGTGGAATGAATGTCCTTCTGGTGCATCCTTGACCATGCTTTTGCCTGGAAAACATGACTGAGTTTGCATTAAAAATTTACTGTTATTGATACTTGATGCCTGACGATTTTTCAATTAATTAATGTTGTGTTTTTCCCATTACTGACCACATTTTTGTCTCTTTGAAAGTTTATTGAATCACCGATTGAATGCCCATGATTTTGCAGTTAAATCGTCACTCTGTTTTTCCTGTTATCGACCATGTTTTTGCCTTAACTGGTGATTAATTTTTGTTGATTGATTGAACCATGATTTTGATTTTAAAATAAGACCAAGATTGTTGTTTAACTACCCACGATTTTTCCTTGGATTTGATGACTGCGGTTTTCCAGTTGTTCAACCCCAAATCAGCTTTAATTGTGGACTATGTTTGCAGTCGAATGTCCATGAGTTGCCTAAATTGTTGACTGCTCCTTTAACCTGTAAATGACCTCAGTTCTAGACAACCAACTAAATGCTTCGCGTTATGCCCTGATTTTTTACCTTTACCCGGCAGTGAATCTTATTAAAGGCTTATGGAAGTAAACCTAATTCAGTGCATGGTCGTAGTCTCTCATTGAATGTATATGGTTTTATGGAATTAACACTTCTTAGCCAATTCCTTTAATGTTTGTAGACAACGGTCATTTGGTACAGTTAGTAAAGATAGACACATGCGGTAAGTTATTGAGTTAATAAATGTTTCATTGTTGCTTTCTGTCTTGATGTAGTTAGTGTTATTAATGCTATATTAATTTTTAGATTAATTGTCATATTAAATTCCTTGTTATTTTCTTTATTAATTGTTATAATGGTAACACTCTACTTTAATATTGTTACTATTATTATTAAGTTAATGACTAGTTGGTTGGAGATTTTGGATTAATATAGAATTGACCATTTAGGCTATGTTAATGATTAAAATTTGATTGGTGAGTAAAGATTGGATTGCAAGTTTTTTGACTTGTTGAATTGAATTATAATTGAGGTTAGATGGAATTTATAATTATAGTTTTAGTATTGATTACTTAGAGTTTCAAGATTGATTGTATTAACGTTATTTAGTGGGTGCATTATTGACTAATTGTAACTTAACGTGCCCCGTTTAGAATGGAACCGTTGTGAAAATAGATTGTAATCATGGACCGGTTAGACTGAGTGATTGGTTGGGTTGGGGATGATGTCTTGTATGGGTTGGAGTCACCCCTTGTCTTCGTCCTCCTGTGTCTCGTCGATCTTTTGTGTGGGGTGTAGGTATAGTCTCCCAGTTATTATTCGGCTCCTAGCGCGTTAGAGTTTTCTAGAGACCTTGGTCTGGATAGCTTATGTTTGGTCCAAGGTATTGATGCCTCTATCACTTGGGAATGACATGATTCCTAATGTAGGGATCATGGTGTGCCCTGTGGGATAGAGACAAACAGGATCTTATATGGAGTCAGTGCGTTCTGTGCGAGTGTTGTCAAGCATTGGAAGTTTCTTTTGGTGCATGGGTTGAATGCCTTCAGGCGTTGGGTTCGCACGTCTTGAGGTTCTCGTCTTGTTCGTCTAGGTCATTGTGTCAAGATGGGTATGTTTTCCCTTATATTATAGGCATGGTCATGTTTGTGTCAGGTGGGTAGTCATTCATCCTTTTTATTCTTTGCATGTTTTACCCAGTCACCCTTGTGCCTGTGTGTGGTATTATAGTTGCATGTTTCCTGGGTTGTGCGCTTATCTTCGTCGTTTGTGGTGTGTTCAAACTGTTGTCATCGTTGCCTTATTTTACTAAAAAAAAAAAAATATTGCATTGTTGCTTCGCTTGTAGTCGTAACGAAGGGGTCGTCACATCTATGCATGCAAAATAGGTAGCAACATTTAGGCAAATACTAGTAGCAATTTTTAGGAAAATACTAGTGCATATGGAATGTTTGTTTTGGAATTAGAACCATTGGCCATCATCTCCACCTTTTCCCAAGTACTTCCACGAGCCGAGAAGGAGTGATCTTGTTTCATCTCAGTAAAGAGAGATTGCAGTCGAGGAGATGAGAATGCAGAAAGGGAACTTACTTCTGCATTTCTTCTCATTAAGGTTCATGATAAAACACTATGGTTTAAGAGATGAGAATGCAGAAATGAAACTTACTTCTGCATTTATGCTCATTAAGGTTCATGATAAAAACCTATGGTTTAATGAGTCGATCCTCATGGATGCTGAGGTTATTCACAAAATAACAAGTCTTCCCATCAAAGGAGAACTTGTTAAATTTGTTTCCAAAGACAACAATAGCTAGATCAAAAGTATTGAAGGAAGGAATTCCAAGGGTTTAAAAATTAGTTATATTAGGAGCACGATTCATCTTTGGATTGAAATTAAATACTCTAATCAGATAATCCTGATATAACCGTGACACCAAGAACTCCAAGCGTTTAAAAATTAGTTTTATTAATAAAAAGATTCATCAGTGGATTGTGATTAAATACTCTAATCAAATAATCCTAATATAACTGTGTCACCAAATTTTTTGAGAGTCACATAGAGAAAAATATGCAATTATAATATTAATATGTACATACAATCGAATCCCTACAATTATTGAAAGACTGCAAGTCGTTTTGCTCCAAAGGCCGATACAAATCCAATTTCTTCAAGTCAATTCTCCTCTTCTATCAAATACAACCCATACATAGGACCACTAGAGTCAGACTCTACAAAGACAAACCAGATCATGGATAAAGAAGAGAGGACAAGGTAAATGTTAAATATGTCCTCTTCCTCTCTATATATATCCTTACAATATTTTTTAGAGTTCTTAAATATTTTCCTACAATTCTTTTTTTAAATATATGTTCTTTGAGATATATATAATTCCTTTCTACTGATAAGAGACTCGCTTACTCATTGCATATGAGAAATCAACCCTTCAAATCTATAGTTTCATGGTTTTCTCATCCATTTCAAACAAAATTAATAGAAAAAATATGCCAAGAAAAAATCAATCAATGACCAATGTGAAGCTTGTAAGTAAGAAAGGTTGTCCTCCCTTCCCTCCTCTCCTTACCAATGGTAAGGAGAGTCATTTTCATCCAAAACGTGCAACTCATAATTTACTATACAGTTTCAACTAAAAACACAATAACAATATGTACAATTGCAAAAGTATTGAACTTTTATGGTAAAAGGGCATAATTAAAAGAACTTCCCATTGTCTTGTTCCCTAAATCCCATTAATAGTTTATTTGTGTAATCTTTTTCCATGACTATGCTTCTTTGCACATGCCAGTCATATTCAAGCCAAAAGTAAATATTTGATGTTACTGTTTCAAACAAATAACCTAAAGGCGACGTGTGTTTCACTGAAATATGACATTTTTGCAGCCACTGTGCAAATCTGATCAAGGGACACGTTTGTACATGTTCTACTTTTGCAAGGAAATCATTTGGGCACTTTAAAATATGAAGTAAATAAATATATATATGATCATATGACCATGGGGAACATATCTAAGATATCAAACAAATCAAATTTAGCTCCAAAGTTTCTTGCATTCAAAAACAACTGAATCATTCTCACAATAAGCCTCTAGCCCACCCATTAGTCCACTTGAAGTTGTTCAACGTGAATCTCGATTCAACTTCCCTTCCTTGAGATTATTAATTGAAAATGGCACATTCTTTGAAAATCACACTAGTGCCATGATTCCATCTACATCTTATTGATGCACAAAATTCTTTATTTATATGATATTAGAAAGAAGTTAAGGGCCATGGAAAACAACAAGATTTATGAATCCACAGTAAGTAAGAATGGTTGTAAGTAAGAAAGGTAAGAAGTAGTATGTTGTTGACCTAGAATGTCTTAGCCTGATAAATACGAAGGAAATAATCAAATTTCAATGGCCTGTCTTGGGTCAGTGAGTAATAAATTCCAACAATAGTAGGAGGTTGGCAGGGGTCCACATTACCGAAGGGGAGAATCTTAACCATGACATAGAATTTTTTGGTGAAGAAAGAGTTTGAAGAATACTATATGACTATGTAATGGAAGGATAAAACCTAAGAACATATGGGTAAGCAAATGGAACCCAATGTGATTCCCATGATTTTCTGCAATTTCCATGCATGTTTTTTGTTTTTAGTTTTGGTTCATTCTTTTTACCACAAATTTATCTCTGATTTTTTATTGAATCATGAAGGATTTAATATATCCTTTGAGAACCAGAAAGTTATCAGTTTGCATGATGTTATATATGGATGAAATGAATTCAACGAGTCTGCAATTCCCTCAAGTCTAGAATCTGAATCGGTAATAGTCACCCATAACTGTTTCCCCACTTCATATGCATCCTATGTTGATCCATATGGTGCATTAGCTATGTACTTTTGGATGGATAGATATTACAGAGGCTCGACCAAATTTGAAGGTCACATCCAACAAAAGTAACTTGATGGTGTAGGCTAAGTCCATCATGATGTGAGGGGATGGTGTAGGCTAATTCCATGAAGATGTGAGGGGATGGTGCAAGATAAATTCATCAGGGTGGTTGTCACTATAAACCCTAGGTTAGGTCCAACAACCCGCAATCCAGAGCCTAGCAGAAAATGTATGCTTTAGAAAGGACCGAGACCTCCAAAAACACACCCACTAGGAGGTCCCACTCAAGGGGTGTCTATCCTTCCACCCTTATCACAACCGACGGTTCTTTAGTTCTTCATCTAAGATTTGAACCCCAATGGATATTTTAACTTACATTGGCTGTCATTTTCAATGGTTAGTGATGTGAGTCATGTTTGGGAGGTTTCTTTCTGTAAAATTTCCATTTGAAGTTTCAAGGCCTCTTATGTTTCTTTCTATAGAATTTCCATTTGAAGTTTCAAGGCCTCTTAAAATGGAAAATGGTTGATATAAGTTGTTCTTCAAAAAACATATAGGCATATTGATAATTTGGATTCTCTTGTTTTGGTTATGCATAAAGGCTTATGTGGGCTATATTTCTATTAGCATTTCACCCAAAGAATCGGCCTTTAGTGACAAATTTTTCTGATCAAAAAAAGCCCTTGATTTGAAATTAACCTTGTATGAATTGGATTGTGAAAGTATTGTTCTACTCTATTTCAAGTTGTACTCATTTTTCTAGGAACAAGTATTGCAATACAACTGACAGTTTTGGATTTCATTATGTAATTAAATTTCTTACGGTTGTCTTTTTTTGTTTTTAATAATCCATACCAATGGTGATGATACTTTATCCTCTATAAGTACTTCAAACCCTATCAAATCATGTCGTTTTTCCATAATCTAGCTTCTTATGTATATTATGGACTTCCATATATTACAATAATGGTTCACTATAAACAAGGGATGTGTATGCTTAGAATGCAATTTAACATGTTAAAAATGGTTCTACAAAAGTCTTCTTTTGTGGGTGAAATATGAAATATATTTTTCTCCTTTTCTAGTTTAATGAGGGAAATTGATAGATGTAGATTTAATTGGTTAAAGTGGAGAATAATTAATAATAATAATAAGCTCAGTAATAATGAGGTCCTAAATATAATACTTAATTTTTCTTTTTTTATCCTTTCTTTTTTTGTTTGTTAGTTTTTCCGTGACATGTGGGACTAATCTGTGGCTAAGAAAACGTAACTCAGGGGCATCTAAGCCGTCAAAATCACCTGGGGATCACACCTAGCTTGAGCCACACCAACCCTTACCATGGCTAGAATTTTTTGTCCCCACAGGTTTCGAACCGATGACTTTAACATCACGGACTGCCTTAACATCACACTCCATCACCGACTGTCCTACACCTCAGGGACTTATGTTTTTAACCTTATGTGAAGGGTGGATATGTAATGTGTTGCACTATACATATATTTCTCAGTTAGAGAAATTGAATGTCCTTCTGAGCTAGATGGATAACAATAGCTTACTTACTGGGAGCTATACTCATTGATTACCCTTTTCAAGCTCTCTTTCTATATGGTTCTCACCTGGTAATATACACTTATCTCATTGTTTATAAACTAGTTTGAGATATACGAAACAAATTTTCTCTCCATTGAAATTACAGTTGGATAATCAAAGTTCAAGAAGAAACTCAGATACCATTTATGTGTGACAGGTTACCCATATGGCCTTATATAAAATTGATTGTGTCATTATGGTTGGTCCTAAAAATGTTCAATGGAGCAACATACATGTATGAGAATTACGTTAGAAATTTTGCCGGAAAATATTGACCCAATTCAAATCTACCAAGAGGGAAAAAGAAGGTCCTTCAAAATATTATCCCTTATGCAAGAGTTGGTGTCGAACTCTACATTGCACAACAGGGGGTTGATTCATTTGATAAAATCATTAAAGCAGTAAGGACTAGACCTATTTATTTCCACTTGGTTCCTATGATTGTCTATTCTGCTCAGAAATTAACTACGTTTGAATTCTTTTAAGGGTTAAGAAAATCTTGTTTCATTTCTGAATCAGTGAGACTCAAATAAAAAACATATCAATCAAGGTTCAATAGCACAAGTAGAAAATAATTTTTTTGGCTTATTCCTTTGGATTGGAATGTTCTCTTTGATATCAGGGTTAATGATCCAATATGCAATGACCTACTTTGAATTTTACTTTAGCAATTAATTTATGTGGTAAAAGAAGTTGTATAACCAAGATGGTGGGAAATGTAAAATTAAAATTAAAATCAAACAATGAGCGATATCAAAACATTGGAAGAGTCCAAATGTACATAAATTAATTTCAAAGCTTTGTCAACAGAGAAATAAGAGAAAGTGAAAAAGTAGGTTACCAAAATATATTCATGACGCTCCAGACATCTAATGGATTCATCCTGAAAAGGGTTGAGCTTGAAGGAATACTCCACAATGTGACGGTTTGTATGTGGGGAAAATTCGATAACACATAATTTTTTAAGGTGTTTGTTAATGGCCATGTCACATAATAAATTTTTAAGTTACACAAGATCTTTATATGGCCCACCCTGAATCATTCTTTCTTCCTTCCATAACTTCCTTGAAGCATTGTATCCATTTTTCATCAAGAGACATGGGAAATGAAGAAAGAGAGCCACATTAACTTCAAATCCTGGAGGTTAGGCGTAAAAAAAATAACTCGACAGTCATGGACAGTGGTGCCTAGGGACACGTGAGTCTTCGACATGGCTACAAGGAGCTGGAAAGGTCATGTGTTAGTGAGAACCTAGATAGCATGTCAGGTGGAACTGCAGTATACTTAATATATTTGAAGGTGAGGTTGTGTGGGAGTGAGCACTTAATTTTGTGTAATCGACAATTAAATAATATTTAAGTCTTGTCATAAATCTATACGAGTTGTCAGAACCACATTGTTGAACCTTCAAAATGGCTAGTATGAGTTTTTTTATTTTTTAAATCACTTATTAGCTCTGACAATGGAGGAAAAAAAATACGATACATGAGGGGATTTATGTCATGTCATGTAAAATTCAACCAATCAAAAATTCAATTATTGAAAATTAATAAATAAATAAAATATTTTATTTTTAAAAATAAATCGAATTAATATAAAATTTATGGAAAACTTAGTAAATGATTGTAAGTGTAGGTGAATTAATAATCGTTCAGCCTAGTTTGACCCTTGAGAGAAATCTATGGTCCTTACTCAGGCATGGACTAATAAAGAATGAAAAATTTCCACTGCATGATATTGAACCACATTAAACTAAGTAACGATATTCTAAAGTTAGGAAAAAAAAAATCATATACATTTCAAAATAGAGATTGAAAAATTACACGTAGATTCTTACCTTTTCTAATGTCACCAGCTAAAAAAAAACTACATTGAAACTATACACATCTGGTAGTTTTTGTAATACACAGATCCAAATACCCCACCATCCCTTGAGCGTAGGTAGAGATGTGATCCGTCAGGATTTTTCGAATGACTTATGGTTGAGTTTTATTTGCATGAATTAATTGACCATTGGGAAACTTAACGAAAGAGCGAGAAAACAGAATGAATTATACA
>ML840660.1:19280-36739 GCA_009831015.1 Picea engelmannii | reverse complement strand
AATAAAGAAGCATGAACTAAACACAATAAAATCTCATGCAATAATCAATATTCATGATAGACTTAAAAATAATTCTTAAACATGCCGTGCAAAAAAATGACCAACAAGAGACCACATTATAAATACTAATCTCAAAGATAGTAAATAATACACAACAGAAATAAATACACAAGAAAAGGAAACCATGACTGAGAGAACTTATCTTAAACAAAACCAATAACCAACTAGTTGCAGACCAAGGACATTCCCTCCAACCTTAGACACTAACGATCCAAGTCTCAATAACAATTCACCCACAATCCAAGGCTATAAATCAACAACTATGGCTTTCAGAGTGACACTTAGCTTTCCAAACCAGTCAACACTCAATCTCTCATGGGTTTCTCAACACACAAAAATATAAGGTACACTAGTTCTCTTCTCTCCATCTTACACCATTGAAAGGCAACGAACTCCATTTACTTCCACGCATTCCCTCATGCGGTCCACTTTTTACAGGGCTCCATTGCATCTGGTCAAGAACATCCAAGTTGAGACTCTGATTATTTGCAACTATGAGTAATGTTTAGCACATGCTAATTCATCGCAGGTTTGTAGGCACAAGTTGATTGTTGGAATACACCAATAATTACTACATCCAACAACTCAATGTATTCTTTCCTCAGCAATTCATCCTTGTTTCCCAACCAAGAACAAGAATGAATGAGCCATATGATAGAGTGGAATATTGAATGGAAAATAACCCCCAAATTTCCCACAAGAGGGGTTTATATAATTACATGAAATCAAGAATCACATGGCCTTCCCCCCCTGAAGAAGCTCATGTAACCACTTTTCTCAATTAAAACCAAGATGGGTAAATAAAATATTATAAAAATAATTATCCCATTTATCTTCCTCCTTGAGTAGCATGCCTAAGGAAACCATCATTTTCATATTCCAATACAGTTCCAGGGTACAAAAAAACTTTGAGTTCCTATTCCTAGTGCAACCAATATCAGGAATTGATCCCCCCACATGAAAATCTGCCTCTTTGTCATCTTTAAAATACCAAGTTTTGAAAACTTATGCCTCCAATCCTTGAATAGTTTCTTTTTCCTCCTTAAGAACAAAGTCTTCATAAAACTCGATGGAAGCCATTACTTCCTTGGAAGCATGGAACATCCTCCTAGAGGGGGAACAAGTCTTACATCGTCATAGTTCCATGTTCATAAAGATGAAGAAAAGAAGAAAAATTAGCGAACTATAACAAAATAAGATTAAACCCAAATCCACTAGAGGTGGGAAGATAACAAAGAATGAAGGTGGTTATAAACCAATTCCATATTTGAATTGTTTTCCATCAACCATCATACCCCTCTTTCTTCACTCATTTTAATCATAAATGGATTAATGACGATAATTCGTGTGTTCTTCGTCCTCCCTCTCATGTAGACGATTGCACTCCTGAACAAAATTCCCCTCTTAAGAACGAATGCTTTTGTCAAATTAGGATAGGGGTACCAACCTTTCCCTATCTTCTCCGTGAGATTCAAAAGTTATATCTCTCTAAGCGATGCCACACACCTCGTCATAATGATTGTTAGCCACTTGTAACCCCTTAAGTACACTGCCAAGTTTTTTCCAAATGAATGGACATACGAATGAAGGAATTTATCTACTTCGTGAGGCCGAAGTGGTTTATCATTCCAATCATCTCCATGTGCATCTCCATAAATTCCACAACCCTCTCTCACTAACAGACGTACACCACCTGGTGTTTGCATTAATTTGTTATGGACTAGTGAGGGGATAGGTGTATGATGGTTCATGATGGTCGCATCCATCTGGTCCCTTAGTCTAAGTGTTGGTTCCATCGTTCCAACCACGTTTCCTATGGAACTGGAAGGAACTGCATCCGAGAATTAAGAAAAAAAAAAATTGAAGTGGGGTGGGATTTGGTCCACTTATGTGTGCACGGGCCACAATATTAGTTATTGTAATATCTTTAAGTAGAACCACATGTTCGTTCACTGCCTCAATGTATCCCCATGGCTCCAAGTTAAGTGACCCTCATTGGAATTGAACATTTTCCAATGGTGGAAAACTCCTCTCTTTTCACCATTCAATCCAACCCTTTTGGGAAAACTTTTCTCATGATTAAGACATAGTTATTTTTTCCTTTTTTTCTTAGTCAAAAATTTTGAAATATGTTATTCATAAAAAAAATTATGTTAAGTGAAGATGTGTTATTAATTAAACATATATATATATATATATATATATATATATATATATAAAATATTTTGTTGAGCGTAAATGTTAAATTTTATATTATATTAATGAAAATTTGTTTATATGTGACCTAATATTAAACATTAATGTACTTTTTGTGAAACCATATATGTTAATCAACACGTGTGTCTTTTCCTTCTATTATAGAATTGAACAATGTTCATTTTCAATTATTATATATGCAAGTGTCATACTGAAATGTGAATTAGGAAGAGTCAAAATTGTTAGTTAGTACATACGATGAGTTGATATCAATAATTTATTTATTTTTTAATATCAATCTCATTTTTTTATAAACCATGTTAAGGTATTATACTTTGAACTTTAATTTGATATTAAGATTAAATGTTTATTTTGTCAAAGCAATTTGTTTTTCAAATTCATGAAAAAACCAAATCAGTTAATGAACACATGTTTTTTGTCACTTTATTATATAACTTTTACAATGTTCCTTCTAAATTACAAATGACACTTACACATATATTTTTTCAAACCCATGTAAACATATTAGCTTTCTTTTTTCAAAGACAATATTTTATAATAATTAACCAACATCATAAATTTAACATAACCCACATGATAAATGTTACAATGTGAGTTAACCATTAAGGAACATATCAATTACATATAATTCAACTAAGAATAATATCACAATGCAACTTACTTTTAGGAAAATCATAGTGAAACATAATCCTTAAGGAACATCGGGAAGTGATATAACCCTTGATAAATGTGGCAATGCAACATAACCATTGAGGAATGTGGAATTCAACATTTGACAAAAAACTATGAACATCACAGTGAAAAATAAGCATTGGGAACATAATAATCGAAGAAAACCCTTCAGGAATGTCTCAATGTGAAAACACCCTTGATGTACATTGCATCAATGTGTCACAATTGTTGATGAACATAACAATTTATCAAATTTAAACCAACATGAATGTCGCAATGTAACATAACCATAAAAAACCTTTGTTAAACATATTCATATGGGCATCGATTATCAACCATAGTCAATCATGGCCAACCATGGTCAACCCAATTCACCCATGGTTATGTTGATATACACCTTTGGACACAACACAACCCTTTGTGAATGTCACAATACAACATAACCAATGAGAAACACAATTTTTTTTAATTCGACCAATATGAATATCACAATGCATCATGACCATTCATGAACATCTCATTAAAACATAACCCTTAAGGAATGTCACAAGGTGGAATACCCCTTAATGAACATTGCAAAGTGACATAACCATAGAAAATCATAAAAAATCGACATAACACAACGAATATAAATTTTGTAATGTGAAACAAAATTTGAGAACATCATAATCCAACATAACCCTTGGCATATTTCACAGTGTGACATAACCCTTGAAAATTTTCAAAATGTGATAAAATTCAACAACAATCCCTTGAATAATGTCACAATGTAAAATAATTATTTACATCACAATGTGATGAAATTCAACCATAATCCCTTGACGAATGTCGCAATCCAGCGCAACCCTTGATGAATGTTGCAATCCAACATAGTCCTTACATTGTAATTCAACATAACCCTTCATGAACATCACAATATAATGCAATCCAACTTAATGTTTGATGAATATCACAATGTGATGAACATAACCCTACATCTCAATGTGTCAAACATAACTTGATGTCACAATGTGATGAACATATAATCGAGCAAAACCCTTATCGAACGTTGCGGTGTGATGAAACTAAAACGTAATCAACTATAGTCAACTATGTCCATAATGGACCATGACCAACTAAAGAAAACCATGGTTGTCATGAGTCAGCCATGATAAGCATCACTATATGAAATAATGATCGAGGAACATTGCAATTTTACCCAACTCTTGAAGAACATCACTTTACAACACAAGCATTGAGAAACACAACAATTCAACATTAGTAAACCAAGATAATTGTCACAATGATACATAACCATTGAGTAGCATCACAAACCAATAAATGTGACAAAAACATTAATTAATGTTGTAATGTGACATAACCATTGAGGAACATATAAATTTCATATAATATGACGAAGATGAATATCACGATGCATCATGACCATTTAGGAACATTGCATTCAAACATAACCCTTAAGGAATGCCACAAGTTGACATAACCCTTAGTGAACATCGCATGTGATGTAACCATAGAGGAACAAATCAATTTGACATAACACACTGAATTACAATGGGATATAATCATGGGGGAACATCACAATCAACATAACCCTAAAGGAATGTCACAATGTGACATAACCCTTGATGGAAATCACATTTTGACACAACCATTGAGGAATGTAACAATTCAACATAATTCAACCATGACATGACATGGTTAGCCATAATCAAACATAAGGAACATACCATTGTTAAGCATGGTCAAACATAAGGAACATACCATAGTCAACCATGGTCATGGAAATTTAACATAAGAAACATATCATAACTAATCACGCTCAACCATAGTCACTTATAATTAAACATGGTCAACCATGGTCAATAATGGTCTACCGTAATCAACTATAGTTAAATGTGGTCAACCATATGTCAACCATAGTTATAATAAACTAGAACATGTTTTTTTTCTAACCATGGAATAGAGAATCAAATTACAACAAATTACGAGCACTTTAAAAAAATAACTTAGATAAGACTGTCATTCAGTTAGAGATTGATTTGAGGTATGGCTATTAATTATTTCGACAATTACACCTTCCTCTAGTTCTTCAACTAATCATACAATAATATGTTCCTTGCAAAGGCTTTTCAAGAACATAAATCTTGGTTCTTTTGCTGGTGCCCTAAGACTCCATGGAATCTAATCCCTAATTAGTTCTTCTCAATTGAACGAGCAATGATCAAATGAATAATGCAAATACATATTTGGAAGAAGACATAGATATCACTCCAACTCGACTTTCGAGTCTCTGTGTACATTTTTCTTCTACTCTCCCTTTTCTATGATATTAATCCTACATAAATAGTTAAAAATAGAATATCATATTGATTGATTATATTTGAAGTACTATATCTAGTGCGCAGTTGAATTTTTTGATTGTATCATTTGAGGATCAACAATACTAGTAGTTTTTAAAGGACATGGACAATAATTTTTTATTAAAAGACTATAAATTTATAAATTTCCTATATCAATGGCCCAACACATGGTAGTGGATTTGAGTTGTGTTTTAAATAAAATGGACAAACCATTCTCTATGTTTTAATTTCCCCCTTCTTATCACCTTCGTACATAGACTCCTTAACTGTGATGACTACCCATGATTAGTTTAAAAATAACCCATTTGAATATTAACACTAGATCATGTGATCCACCATCTTCTTATGAAAAAATTGAAATCGAAATCAAGAAAAAAAATATATTTTCTGATTATTTTCTTCCTATCCCTACTCTAGGAGCTCAAATGGCTAAGGATGTTATGGTAAATAGAACAATAGTCGTCGTGGGATGTAGGTCAGAGGCTAAAAATTCAAACCTTAAAATTGTAGTCTCCTTTATTTAGATATGTTCTCAAGATGTTTTACACAATTTACAATTTTTTTGTTTACCATATTATGAAAAGATTGGGATATTTTAATTAATAAGTAAATTGTATTCATTAGCCTCAACTCATCTCTCTCATCCCGATGGTTGAAAACGTACAAATTGAAAACTTAAAAATTTCCAAATGGTTATGATAATGCATCTCTTCTCTGATGCCTACGGTCAACATCGTCCACACTGAAAGACTTAAAAGAATCCAAATAATTCCAATATGGTGTCTCCTCCTTGTTTGCAAACAAATCCTTAATGAACTTTCTTCTATGCATCTCTTCCTTATTTGCAAATGAATCTTTGGTGAACTCTCTTCTATACAAGTTTTAGATGGTGTTCCATCATTATATATTTTCCAAAAACATATATAAGTGACACAACCACGTAAAAGTAAAAGAGGTTATACATGGATGAACATCACTTTTCACCTCAAAATATTATTTAAATAATAATTATAAAAATCATGTATTTATATAATGAAATACAAACATAACTAAATTTAATATTATCTATTTTCAAAGTAAAAATTCTATTGATAGCCGATAATTTTTAAAATGTTAATTTTATTATTTGATTTATATTATATATATAGAATATATGATATGTTAGATTATCTTTCAAAATATGTTGATGCTTAGAAGTGATTTTTTTCTTCATTCATAATAATATATAACTTCTTAAGTCAATAAAATATGGTTATCTTGGAAAGCTTCTCTTAATGCTTTTCGAGTACATAAACAAAATTCTAAAGAATGGCAAGTAATCACTTACTCTCTTAAGATGTGATAGACCAATTTGATCGTAATGGAACTTAATCATCATCATTATCATCATCATCATCATCATATATATATATATATATATATATATATATATATATTCATTGATTATATATATATAATACAACACACATTCGTAATTTTAATTTTGTAAAAAAATAAACTCTTTGTACTTGTACATTATCATGCATCTAAACTCAACTATTCTAAACCAAAACTATAGTAGTGGTAGAAAATGATGTAAAGAGGTATACAAAACTCATGCCTAAAACATATACTTTGAACTAAAACATATAATTTGAAATAAATTCATGCAAGTGAGAAATTTTGTTTATAGTTAAAAACTGAATACAAATCCCATGCCTAAAATATATAATTTAAAATAGTTACATGTAAAGGATAAATATGCAATTTAAAATACATAAATTTTGTTTTTAGTTAAAAAGTGAACACAAATCTCATGCAATTTAAAATACATTTCTTGCCTAAAATATTCATGCAAACATGCAATAATTAAAGTACTTCATAGGCTTTCGAATAAATTGAGCGACCCATTATTTAGGGATTTATTTCAACTTATGGTGAAGTTCTTCACTTACATTTTTAAAAGATATTCAATTATTTTTATAATAAATATATTTATTAAAAATAAGGCTGTAATAATCCATTAAAGAGAATCAAGAGAGCCATGAAATTTTCAATATTCAAGGTTTAAAAAAGATATTTGTTTCTTAACAAAATGTACACACTCTAATAATTTATTTTATAAATAATATTTAAAAAATTTTATTATTTTCAAAACAATGGCAATATATATCTAAGATATACAACAATAATAATATACATATTTAAATGGTTGAATGGTTAAGTAATATCAGATAATGAATAAGTTTAGTAATGATGCATTCATAAATGCAAAGAAGTTAATGTTCAAAATCTCATTTTTTATTTATAGAAGATGACAAGAATATACCAACATCATTAAAATATTGATTATTCCACCACTTTTTAGTAAATAGACATAATAAATAATAATCATTTTTTTTCATTTAATATTTATTAATTTATATTTTAAAATAAATATAAAATTGTTTTTCCTTATTCTAGAAAATTTAAACATTATTTTTTACTTTTTAATACATTGGGAAAACCTATTTGTCAATCTAGAATGGGAAAAAATCAATTCAATATCATATATTGCAAAATTATATCAAAACATTTTCCTTATTTAGAAATACTATTTTTAAATATTCATATATTTAAAATATATATTTACTAGAAATAACTATGTCCAATAAAATTTCATATATTAACAAAGTTTATAAAATATTATTGACCTAAAAAAATTATGACTCGCACATTTTATAAAGATATTTAAAAAAAAATATATTTAATTGAATTTAAATATTAAACACTTTATAAAGCATTGGACAAACTAAATTGTTATCCTCTTTTCTTTTTCATTCTATTTTAATATTTTCTTCAATTACATTATTCAGCTATTGTATTTATGGGTATGATTTTTCGGTTGCATTCATTCGACACTCTACCGGCTAGTAAAATTGACGAGTCTCAACCATTTTATCTTTTATTCAAATCAAGGATATCTTCTAGCTCTACTTTTATTATCATTCTTTCTTGGATTTTTTCTTTATACTTGTATTCATTTTCTTTATTGACTTTTTTATTTATATTTTTTCACTTTTGCTTTTTAATTTTATTTGCTTTCTTTCTTTGTATTTTTTTTTTCCCTTATGGAAGTGGCCTTTTCTTTTATATCTCTTTTCACTCCGAGGGAGGGTTTTGAAGCGTTCTATAATTTCTGTGTTTGTGTTATTTTCAGACTCACATTCGTTGTTCTATTAGAATACAAGCTCACGAAATGTATTTCAAAGACCTTCATGCAGCTCAAAATGCTGCAACTACATAACCTGGTGAACAACTGCATGAGCGGAAGGGTTATCTGTTGAATCATAGCCCTACTGAAGCTAGAAACCTTCAGGTTTTGGAATAGCTCTTTGTGGGCACCCTCCCATGAATACTCGGTAGGAATCAAAAGCTTATGGCTGTGGACATCTCATGAAACAATTTCACTAGTCCAATTTCATAGGTTCCCTCTCTAAGACGACGTGATATTTCCAATAACGAATTCACAGGAAAAATACCTCGGGGATTTGTTGTATTCTTTCTAGTAACGAATTCATAGGAAAAATTCCTCGGGGACTCACTCGTCGTCCAACCTTGTGGCGAGTCTTCCTTGAAGACAATAGGTTTTATGGGTCTAAGTCTATTTCTAGTTGAACTTATGTTGATCTCTCTCACATAAGTGCCTCCTAGGTAATATTTTCATGGATTTTAATGCCCTAAAATTCTTCAAATACTCATACAACAATATGTTACTTCCCAAGGGAGAGAGAGGGGGGATGTTGGGAGAGATATAGAGGTAAAGGGAGAGAGAGGGGGGATGTTGGGAGAGATATAGAGGTAAAGGGATGGAGAGATACTTTTGGACACTTAGTATGAACCAGATTCTGATCTCAATAGGTTTCCAACGAAACCATCAAAATTATCGAGTAAACCAAAAGGAAATGTTGCACACAAAGTTCATATTGTAGTTGCACCTGAGATAGCTTTATTGGGACTGCAATACTCAGGTATTTGCAATCTTGCAAGGGACGAGGATTTTGTTATTATTATTTCCCTCATGCATCACTATCTTTATTCATTCATCTAAGCTAGTGTTCATTCATTCATCTAACTATTCTTTCATGTTATGCTTAGTTAGATCACCATTAATTCTGTAACTGAATTATAACATAACATCAAAGAAACCATTCAAACACATTAACACACTATTTGAGAATGATACCCCCATTCCCCTTGTTGGTTCCAAACAATGCCTTTACTATCTCAACGATCTGCTTTCTGCACACTTTATTTTCTAAGTACTCTTTGGGTTTTGCACCAACAGTGGGAAAACCTCTAATTTTGGTAATCAATGCCACATCAATGAGGATTGGCCTATCCATCCATAGAGTAACCCCATTTAATATGGAAAATAATGGCTTGATGAAAAATCCCGCATTCTTAGAATGCCTGAAGTGTGGTATGTCAAGGAGGTTCTTGATGTTATAATTGTACATCCCGTTTATGTGCAGGCTCCATGATGGGTCTCCCTAGGGGTCATATTTCCCCTGTGTCTGCCAAATATGTTTCCTCCTCCAGGTATGGAAACTTTTCCACGTCATGAACATCGTGGTTAGAGTATATTAATATGGGCACTTTCCTAAGCATATCCTCCATGGTGGCCATGATGCCTGGGATATATGGTAGTGTAATCTCGGGATATATGGTAGTGTAATCTCTATGGTGTCCTACAAATTTCTTTTTTGTCCAATGATTGGGTGACCTTTAGCCATCGTTTTGGTCGTATCCACTTCACCCCCCTTGGAATATGACTAATTTTTTATATCCTCAACCAACACCTCCTCTGCCTCATGAACTTGTTGTTGTCCCTTCACTTCCTCAGGTTTGGTTAGTGTTTCTAGGTTATGGTGTTTTCTTCCATTCAGGGTTGCGAAGCTCTAACCCATTTCTCCTTCCGCAGTTGTCAATATTTCATCCTCTACCCTTCTCAGGATGAGTGTCTCTGACACCAAGGTTGTGACATCCTCCAATTCAATCATCTTCTTTGTCTCTATCATTCCTTCTTTCCTTCTTCCATCGTGTCGTGTAACCCTAGTATATCACCCTAGGGCGCCAAGATTTGGAGGTTTCATGTTCGATATGGATTAGTCAATTTCTCTCAGCTCCGCACAATTTCTCCTAAGTTGTACTCTTTAGTTCTCTTTGTGCTAAAAAATCACTAAGTGTAGAACTTACTCGTGCTTGTCCCTCTTTATAGACTCGGTCATAAATGTTTGGCCATATTTTTTACTTTTTCCATGCATTTGCGTAGTGTCCAAATTTTCCTATGCGGAGTCCTTAAAATTATGTCACACCAGTTGTTGTGCACTATATTCTTGAATCACTTGTTCTTCCTTGTAACATCTTATTAGTTTTTTTTTTTCGTTTTTCTAGTTTTATCTTATTTTTTTCTTCTTTTTCTACTTTTATGTCTTTCGTAAGATTTATTTCCTACTTCCTACTATAGTACACTATACACATGGTTTCCTTATTGTGATAAAACTATTGAGAGTTAGTAGGTTGATTGTCCCTATAAAGTTTCAGTCGACTACCATTCACCATTCCATGCAATTATTTTCCTCTCAAGTCCTTTAGCTACACATATCCTTCATCTATGACATTTTTCACTTCATATGGCCCTATCCAATGCATTCTAAATTTACCAGGATGTTACAAAAAAATTCTGTCATAGAGGAGAACTAGATCTCCTTCCTTAAATCTCTTCTTCTTGATGTGTCGGTCATGCCCAGATTTGTCCCTTGCTTTATGCACCTCTTAGTGGAATCCTTCTAGAATCCTATCTTCTTCTAGTTCCATTAGATGAATTCTACACTCTTAAATAGAAATTTAAACAAAGGGAAAATTAGATGCAAGTGGCAAAACATGAGATACATACAAACGATAAAATACACACTATCAAATCATCACCATTATAATTTTTTTCGTGAAGGTTCAAGAATTCTGCATTTTCATTTCATTTAGATTCAAAAATTTACAATGAAGATAAAAATTACTATGGTTCTTCCCACTCCCCCTTTTACATAAAAATGATCAAATACACATAATCCTATTTTCTAAACTAGGCTACTATGAGTCAAGATCGAGATGACTACAATAGTGGATCTGGTTACATTGGAAGAGAACAACTCCAAAACAACTTTACTAAAAATAGTAACTCTGATTTGACCATATTTAATGCAAAACAAAACATATCTTTTACAATCAAATATCTGAGCAAAATTTGATTCTAATGTGTGGATGAGTCATCATGTGCATATGGAGACCCCTTTGAGAAAATTAGTGCACTGTTAGGCATCCTTGTCACCTTTGTGTACTAGACTGGAGCTATCTCTACGCAAATGCTACCAACAATGTTTGCGTAGCATGATTAGTTTTCTTGAAACTTGTGCATATCTAAGTGGAAACTACCGATTTTGTTAAGCCCTAAATAGTGGCTCATTACCCCTTAATTGGAGCATATTACATTAGTAATGTTATTTTATTTATGTCAGCTTTAGTCCATTAGTTGTAATTGTACCTCCTAGTCTCCTATATATACCAAGGAGACATTTTCATTTGGAATCATCTTGTATTTGAAAATTTATGTGGGGTATAAGGAGGTTTCCCCCTTGAAGAAGCTTATCACACGAAATTATCTCTTTTTCAAGGTGTTGAGTACTTATTCTGAGGTTTTTCTATGTTATATTGATATTTGGTTATTAACATATGGTATCAGAGCTCATGGTCTTGGGGTTTCACTGCTACATCTCAGAGACCTTGGCATTTTCGCTTTACATTTTTTCTACGACATTTCATAAGGAACCCTTTGGAGGATATTTAGTAGACAAATCAAGGTACGTTCAGATACAATTTCATCTTCTTAAGCCTTATACTTTAGGATATCCAACCTGTGTAATATAGGGTTTTGGAATCATCATGAATTGAGTCATTGAGGAATTTTTGCTATAAAAATGTTTTTGTAACGTTTCAAACCATGAAATCCAGAGAATATTCACAGAAATTATTAAGTTATTTGTGAAACAAATTTCAGTTTCTGGGTCATCTTACATTTGTAGATACACCCTCTCGAATATAGGGTATTTGACTCGTCCTATTTACTAGTCTCAAGTAGGTGTTTCGGGTAAAACAATCGTAACTTCTTTGTCGAGTATCAAATTTGAGTGAGACTAGCTGCATGGATAGTGGACAGTCTGTAGCATTTCTGGTACAAGATTTATAATTTTATACCAATTATTTTGTGCGAGGCATGTTATACAGGTGATATCTCCTGGAAAGGACAAAAATCAGCAAGGTGTTGGGAAGTTACCATAAATTCTACTTGGCACATGCAATTTTGATCACCTATGGCATTGCAGAGAAGAAATATCAAAGAACTACAAAAAACAAAATTTTATACCTAGAAGGGATGAAATTTTGGAGATACATTAAAAGAAAGATTGTCTAGAAGAACCACCTCAAAATCAAGGTTTAAAGTGATACTTGGCCAACATGCCACCAAAAAAGGGAACTTCTACATCAAATAAGCCTCTAGAAAATCCTACTTGGACTCTTGAGGAAGGTGAAGAAATGCGTAGGCACATAAATGGTTTACAAAAGAAGACAGTAACAAAAGATGAACTACAAGAGATGATGAATTCAATGGAAGTTAAGTTGGAGGCAATAAATACTAATATGGATGGTTTAAAAGGGGAGATCATGGAAGGATTGAACAAATTCTTCATAGAGAGAACACCTGAAAGTGAAAATGTATCCCGTGAAATTCATGATGAGGACACAAGGAAGATGAATCAAGAATAGAGAAACTCTAACTTTGGGTTGAATACCAACCACTTTCCTAAGATCAATATGAGGAAGTTTGATGGCAAGGACCCAATCACATGGATACTTCAGATGGAGCAATTCTTTGATCTACATAATGTGCCACATACAGAAATGTATGGATTTCTTATTTATATTTAGAGCCCAATCAATTTTTGTGGTATCGATGGCTTTGTTCTCGCAAATCACTTGTCACTTGGACAATTTTCATGGAAGAAATTATAGAACACTATGAGGATACAAGGAGCAATACCTTCTTTAGCCAATTGATAAATATCAAGAAAAAGGGTTCAGTTATAGAGCACATTGAGAACCTCCAAAGATTGAATATAAAGATAACAAATATTCCAGATGAGCACTTGATTGATGTATTCATAGGAACTTTAAGGGATAAAATTCAACATGAGGTTCATCTTTGGGAACCCAAATCATTGGAGAATGCATTTAGGGTGGCAAGAAATGTTGAAAGTAAAAATATGGCTATGTCTACTAGAAGGACCACTACTAACATCTATCGAGAGAATAATGTTCTTTTTTCTAAAACACCTCAACCTATTAGGTTGACACCTCAACAATTGGAGGAAAGAAAATAAAAAGGTTTATGCTTTAATTGTGACAACAAGTACAGTAAGAGACAAAAGTGTGCCGAGAAGAAATTATTCTACATAGATTGTGAAGAGGAAGAAGAACAAGAATAAGAACAAGAACCATCTCAAGATGAAAATGTAGATATGATTTCTTCTGAAGGGTTGACTCCCACGATATTGTGTAATGCATTGGCTGGAATTGACACTCCTCAAACCCTCAAGATCGAAGGATATATCAAAATGTAAAAGTTGATAGTCCTAATTGACTATGGTAGTACTCATAATTTCATTCACTATAAATTAGCCAAAGTTCTCAATTTCTTTGTATATCTAGCACCAGAGTTTCAAGTAATGATTGCAGATGGAGGAACTATCAATTGTGCTCAGGAAAATGCAATAAGATCAATCTTACTATGGGGGAATATGTAATGAATATTCCAATGATTTCTATACCCATGGGTGGTGTTGATGTCGTGCTAGGAATCCAATGGTTACAATAATTAGGAACACTGGATTTTAATTTTCAAGAACTTTTCATGAAATTTTCATTGGAAGGAAAAGTAATTGACTTAAGAGGTATCACAGGGAAACTTAGTAAGGTGATAACCTCCAATGGCATGATTAAATTATTGAAAAAGGGGCATCAAGGTGTAACTGCATAACTATGCTCACTATATGTTCACAAATCTAAGCCATTTATTCCCCTAAATCTCCAAGGGATCATTGATAAGCATTCCAAAGTATTTGAAAATATTCCCAAAGGTCTTCCACCCACTTGAAATCATGATCATGATATCCACCTAATTCCTGGGAGTGTTCCTCCTAACATGAGGCCATACATATACCCTTATTCCTAGAAGAGTGAAATTGAGCGCATGGTTGAAGAAATGTTAGAGGCTGGCATTATTATACCTAGCCAAATTTCTTACTTTGCACCGGTGGTAATGGTATTGAAGAAAGATGTTTCATGGCGTATGAGCCCAGATTATAGAGATCTCAACAAGATCACTATTAAAGATAAGTTTCTCATTCCCTCCATTGATGAATTGTTAGATGAACTACATGGTGAAATCTTTTTCACAAAGTTGGATTTTCATTTAGGGTATCATCATATAAGAATGAAAGAAGAAGATATCCCAAAAACAAGATTTCAAACTCATGAAGGCCATTATGAATTTTTGGTCATGCCTTTTGACCTTACAAATGCACCTTCCACATTCCAAGGGTTGATGATTTCCATTTTCAAGCCCTTCCTTTGAAAATTTGTGTTATTATTTTTTGATGATATATTAATCTATAGAAAGACTTGGGAGGATCATGTGCGACATGTTGACAAGGTTCTACAACTACTAAAGGAGCAACAACTATATGCCAAACCATGCAAATATTTATTTTTGGTGAATGAGGTAGAGTATTTGGGTCATATTGTATCTCATGAAGGTGTGAAGGTAGACCCTAACAAGATTAAGGCCATGATGGACTGGCAGATTCCCAAAAAATTGAAGAATCTTGGAGGATTTTTGGGTTTGACAGGTTATTACCGCAAGTTTGTTCGGCACTATGGAAGAATAGAAACAACTTTAATGACACTAACTAAGAAGGATGTATTTTCATGGACTCCAGAGGAAACTAACTCTTTTGAACAACTTAAATAGGTGATGTGCAAAGCTCCTGTATTGACCACTCCAGACTTCACAAAAACCATTCTTGTGGAATGTGATGCCTGAAGAAATGGAATTGGTGTTGTCCTAATGCAAGAAGGAAGGCCCTTGGCTTTTGAAATTCGACCACTCAAGGGAAAGGAATTACACAAACCCATTTTTGAAAAGGAAATGATGGCAATACTATATGCATTGAAGAAATGGCATCCTTACCTAATAGGTAGGCACTTCAAGGTCAAAACAGATCATGATAGTCTTAAATACTTGTTGGAACAAAGACTATCTTTAGAAAAACAAAAATGGGTGACCAAGATATTGGGTTATGATTTTGAAATTGTCTATAAAAAAGGGAAGCAAAATGTTGTGGCAGATGCACTCTCAAGAAAAGATGAAGATGGTGGGGCCTTTCTATTTTATATCTTGATCATCCAATCCGATTGGATAAGAGAAGCAAGGGATGAATGGAAGAATGATGAAAAAATGTGGACTGTCATTCAAAGGTTGTAGTAGGATTCCAATGCATCAGATACATTTACATGGAAAAATGATTCACTATGGTACAAAGATCGCTTATATTTATGTAAGAACTCCCAACCCAAAGAAAAGGTACTATTGGAATCGCACACCTCTCTAGTAGGAGGGAAATCGGGATTTTTGAAAACCTACCATAGGTTCAAGAAGGAATTTTTTTGGGATGGCCTTAAAACTGATGTTCAAAGGTTTGTCGCAAAATGTTTGGTTTGCCAACAAAATAAGGTGGAAACAATTAAGACCCCGAGTATTTTACGACCATTAATCATCCCAAGTCAGTGTTGGGAGGAGGTTTCCATGGATTTCATAACATGTTTACCAAAGTTTGAAGGAAAGAGTGTCATCAGTGATTGTTTATAGACTCACCAAGTATGCACACTTTTGTGCACTCTCTCATCCCTTTAAAGCCAGTACAATTACCACTACATTCATGGAGATAGTTCAAAAGCTACATGGTAGCCCAAAGATTATTGTAAGTGACAGAGATCCCATCTTCACTCGACATTTTTGGACATAATTATTTTCTTGTTTGGGTACTGAATTGGCTCATAGATCAGCCTATCATCCTCAATCTGATGGACAAACAGAGATAGTGAAAAAAAATTGGAAAGCTACCTTCGTTGCTTTGTCTCTGATAAACAAACACAATGGTTCAAATGGTTACCCTTGGCAGAGTGGTGGTATAACACTTCCTTTAATAATGCAAAAAAAATGACATCATTTATGGCACTATATAGATACCATCCTCCTCCTATCACTTTTTCTCTAAAAGAAAAATCTAAGGTTCAAGTAGTGGAATATCACATCGAGCATCAACAACAAGTTCTCCAAATCTTAAAAGACAACCTAACAATGGCACAGAATCGTATGAAACAACAAGAAGATAAACATCATAGTGAAATAAGTTTCGAAGTAGGGGATTGGTTGTTTTTACAACTACAACCATACAAATAGATGCCCCTCAAGAAAACCAATAAGCATAATAAATTATCAACAAAGTACTATGGCCCTTATAAGGTGTTGTGAAATATTGGTACTATTGCATACAAATTGGAATAAGGTTATAGGTGACAAGATCCCAATTCAAACTATATTGCCAGAACTTGATGAGGAAGGAAAAATCATATTGGAGCCTGAAGCCATCACTGACACAAGAACTCGCCAGCTGAGGAATAAATCCATTTCAGAGTATCTCGTTGAATGGAGAAAACTATCGGCTTAAAATTCCACTTGGGAAGATGAGTATTTTATATAGAAGCATCCAGAGTTACTCAAGCATTGCAGACAACACTTGTCTCAAGGGGAGGGGCATGTTAGGCCCTAAATAGTGGCTCATTACCCCTTAATTGGGGAATATTACATTAGTAATGTTATTTTATTTATGTCGGATTTAGTCCATTAGTCGTAATTGTACCTCCTAGTCTCCTATATATGCCAAGGAGACATTTTCATTTGGAATCATCTTGTATTTGGACATTTATATGAGGTATAAGGAGGTTTCCCCCTCAAAG
>ML840660.1:8177-19180 GCA_009831015.1 Picea engelmannii | reverse complement strand
AGGAGTAGAGTTTGAAGAATTGTGGTCAGTTAAAAGCGCGATGACGACCTACTTGGAGATTGGAAATGGTTGGTAGAGTCCTCAAATTTCATTTACTCTCGACCTCTCGCAGACCGACACTATAAACGACGACAGGAAGAGTCCTAGAATTTCATTCTCTCTCAACCTCTCGCAAACATGCGATATTTCACCGGAGAAACGCAAAAGAGAAGATGTTAGTTACGACACAAACTTTGAGTTTTGTGTCATAAGTAATAATAATGATGGTTGGAATACAATCATAGGAAAAACTCTGCTACCAAATTCTGCCTCTAAATCACAGTCCTCTTGAAACCCAACCTGTAATCATTGCTCGTCATCTCAGTCTTGAAATCTCAAAGTGTCGGTCACCGGTTCGATCCATCTCCTCTTCTCCTTCAAAGATAAGGAGCAACTATTGGGGAAATGTTGCTTCTAAGTCCGTATGTCATAACCCTCCTAATAAGTGGAAGGATATCATGTTTAAGCTAAGCAACAAGGAAAATTCTTGTGCAGAGAAAATAAGAAAATCATCTAAAGGAGTTGATCGAGATGGATCAGGCAATAATGTGAAGCAACAAACTTCTCCTATGAAATCTCTGTGCCCATTTTCAAGGAGTTGCAGTGCAGGCGGGGAAATGAAGGGAAAATGTTTATTTTTCTCCTTACCATGTTCCAGAATTCAGTCTACAGCAAAACATAAATACAAGGTGGCAACGTCAACCTCTAAAGATATAGATTTATGTTCCAGTCATAGGTAAAGGTCAATTAAACCTCTTGTTAACAAAATATTATATGTATTCAACATGGCCTGAGCCATGGAATCAAGGTTAACCTATTGAGAGAAGGAAAGAGAAATCAGAGCCATACATACCTTTAGCTTGAATTCATTTTGTGAAAGGGTTTAGAAGGGCTTGAATCCTATCGAAGGGGTGTCTTTTGTCGTTAAGATGTTCCAACTAATGACTATTTGCATGCTAATAGAACAGAGTTGAACCTAAAATATTTGCAATAAAATTGACAAATCGAAAGGAAGGTTATACATGAGATTTGGAATAAGCGGGAAGAGATTAAGACTCTTGAATGAATTTACAAAACAATTGAATGAATTTACAAAACAATCTCTACAGAAAGAAATAATAATGATAAAATATACCATTGAGACGTCAGTGATCATTCAGAAGCTCCAGTGGATGATGCAGGTGGCCCCAATTCAGTTCAGCCTCTTACTCTATCACACAGACACGACTCAGACTTTACCCCACACACGATAAGACAACCAACCACACAGGCATACGAGAGAGATCATCCAGGAAAATACTGAAGGACCGTCCGTTAGAGATTATCATGCTTTTTCACTTTTGATTTTCACAAATTCCCAAATGTCCAGTTTATCCATGCGTTATCATGCTTTTTCAGTTTCGGTTTCAAATATTACATATAGATAGTTTCCCTCGGTCTGTTAGAGATTTCAAATATTGCAGATAGATAGTTTCCCTCCGTGGTTACACATAAAAGCTAAAAATATTTAAGTTCAATCAAATATATAAATTAAATATGTATATAATAGCTTAATGGAATCAAATATTAAGTAAAATGCAATATAAAATACAAAACAATTTAGTTTGCTTTTCTGTTAAGTAATATGTTACTAGCATAGCTGCTAAGTCGCGGCTGAGAACGTTGAAAGGTATTGGCTGAAAACTCGTGCTCCCAATATAAAACCCAATATAAAATGTATGTGGTAATCCATAATCTGTCTCTGGTAATATGAAACGTTTGGCTGCATGGTTTAATCCTACTTAATCATTTAAATGTGGCATTTACATATCCTTACAGTAATTTTTTAATGTGATTAGGTAAATGTTAAAAAGTAAACATGTTAACGGATGCCTTGATAAATGCAAGAAAGTTATGAATAATAAATCTGACCCATTGATTTTGGAGGACGATTAAGAATATGCCATCATCTTCAATGCATAGCCATCAGATTAGGGTTTAAGGTTAAATAAGGTTAAAAGATCATTAATTGTGCCCATTGTCAATAGGTGTACGCCTTTCGGCATAATTAAGTATTAAAGTCAAAAATTAATATTTAAGTTCAATCAGATACTTTAGTAAATATAAATTTGTCCAGATACAACAATTGTATTCTTTCAGCATGAATCTTTTCAGCTTTTGTTTCTTTTATATCATTTCTTCCTGTAGTCATCCCTGTATACAAGTTTATAATCCTAATAAACAAAAAGTTTTCCTCCTTATATTTGAGTTTTACAAAATGCAGAATATTGTCCATTAATGTATATCGTAAATAGTGATGTCAAATCTTTCAAAGATTTCTTGTTGTCCTTCTGCTTCCTGTGTACAATAAATGCCTCCTTCCTCACAAGACAGGGCTTTCTTTGATAATCGATCAGCCACTTGATTTTAATTTATGTATATATGTTGGGATTTGGTTTGTTGAAGCTGTCTGCTCAATGCTCTAATCTTTATCATCCATGGCTCCAAAGATATCACATGAAGGTTATTGTCATTAGTGTACGAGTCAATAATAACCTTAGAATCACCTATCAAAAATAACCTAGGTACCTGTTTCATATATGAAAAATATAAAATTAACCAAAGTGCGAACATTTCTCCTTTTGTATTTGTTCCATTCCCACAGTTCAATTTGAGTTTATAAGTGCCCAATGATGGACATTTCAGAATGGCCCCTGCCCCACATTTTGTTCCTCCTTCCTGTGATGCCCCATCGAAAAACCCTAGTGCCCCATCCCAATTAAAAGTTGTTGGTTTATCGAACGTAATCTGGAAAGTGTCATGTGATAGTTTTTGTTCCCCCAGATCCAGTAATACGTAGTTGCACACTCTAGAAAGGTTTATTTCCTTATCTTAAAAAATCATCAAATTTCTATGCTTCCAAACCTCCCAGTTGATAAAACATGGTAATTCATTCTAGTTTTCATTTCTTTTTGTCCAGTTTAATATGCTATTTTCAAACTGTCCTCCTTGCCAATTATTAACCAACTTTAATTCCTTAGTTACTCTATGCCAAAAAATTTTTATAAACCTACATTCCCCAAATAAATGTAACATAGTTTCTTCACTATCCGTGCAAAGAACACACAAACTAGGACCTTGAAATCCCCTTTTTATCAAATTATCCCAAGTAAGTATTCTTTGTTCCAATAGTAGCCATATAAACAATTTTACCTTTATTGGTAATTGCCACTCCAAGATCTCATTATACCATAATTTTGTCTCTTCTCCCCTGCCCTCCAACATTTGAACCTTATATGTTAAATTAGAGGTTACATGTCCTTCATTGGTATCCCAAGACCAAAACAAGCTATCTTTCTCATCAGTAAGTTCTATTCCTGCACTTACCAATCCTTTAGTATAGTTTATCCATTCATCTTTTAGAGCTCCTTCTAGGCCTAATGTATCAACAATTTTCCACCTTGTAGGATTGAGTCCTTGCTGTGTAAATGACCCTGCATGTGCCAGGCAAGTGATCCCTTATTATTTTAACTATATACAAAGATCCTCAGATAATTTATAAAAAGAGTGGGTTCCAACCATGGGATCTGCTCCTATTTTGATATCTCTCCCACTCCTCGGCTTCCAAACCAACCAATCAAAGATTATGTTCATCAAAGAGGTAAGGGATCTCCAGAAATTTGAAATTCCATTCCACTTTTTTGTCCCCTCCCTAAACCAATTCTCAACAGTTTTCTTTTTAAGATATTTTTGCATTATAACCTCATGCCAAAGTCCAGGCATCATAAGACATCTCCATAAGATTTTTTCTGCCAAATCTTGTCCAAAAATAAATATATTTTTGATACCCCATCCTCCATCCTTTTCAGGTTTTGCAATCTTTTTCCAATTTGTTAGATGTATGCCTTCTTTTTCTTTTTTACCAGACCACAAGAAGTTGAACATTCTTTTTCTAATATTGTTAAGTACACTTTTGGGAATTTTTTCCAGAGATAGCAAGTACACTGAAATATTTTCAAGTATTGATTTTACAAGAATGACTCTACCTCCCACGGTAAGCCACCTATGACTCCAAATGAGGATTCTCTTTTCAATTTTTTTCTCTAACCATAGCCAGTCCATCCTTGTGTAACAGTTTGGTTTAATGTAAAACCCAAGATACTTGAACCTTGTTTCTAAAGGCTTAACTTCAAATGGAAATAAATCCTTAAACAAAATAAGTTCCGCCTCATCCCATCCTGCTTCTAAGAATAAGGATTTTTGTTGGCTAAATTCCATCCTTGTTGCCTTGCAAAACAGTTCAAATATCTCCTTGTAACCTTCCCATTCAGCCAAGCAACCAAGCCGAAACAAAATTACATCATCTACAAACATTAGATGAGTAATGTTTAGCCCTCTCGCCAAAGGAACACCTTCAATTTTCTTGTCTTTAACCCTCCCCTGTATTAATCTACTCAGCCCTTCAATAATAATAAGAAAGAGTAGTGGGGATAAGGGACAACCTTCTCTTAAACCCCTTGAAGATTTCAAGAAACTAGTAGGTTTTTCGTTGATCAAAACAACAAAATTTGCTGAAGTCCCACAACCCATGATCCAATATGTTGCTTCTAAGCTTAGGCCAATTTGTAATAATACAAGTATGAGAAATCCCCAATCCACCCTATCATAAGCTTTGACTAAATCCAATTTTAGTACTAGCTCTTTCATATTTTCACCTTTATACTATGTACCACTTCCTGTACCACTCCAATTGCATCATTTATTTTTCTGCCTTCTAGAAACATGAATTGTTCTTTTGAAATACCAAAGGACAGAACAGTTTTTAATTTGGTCACAATTATTTTTGTAATAATCTTGTAGACCAGATTACACAAAGTTATGGGTCTAAATCCTCCAAAGGAGTCAGGTTTGCCACTTTTAGGGATTAGTGCAATAAAAGTAGCTTTCAATGCTCCCATCACTTTCCCTAACCTTCTCGACTCTTCCACTACCTCCAATAAATCATTTCCCACAATATCGAAAAATGCCAAAAAGAACTCAATAGTCCAGCCATCCGACCCTGAACTTTTTGAGCTATTAAAACCTTTTAAAGTTTTCAGAATCTCAGCTAAGAAGATTGGCTCAATTATACTATTTCCCTTTGCCTCAAAAATCATCCTTGGAAAGTTTCTTAAAACAACAAGTTCATCTGTAATGGCCAAGTTATCTTGTGCTTTAAACATGTCTTGGAAATAATCCACAACTTCTTTTTGTAAGTCCGAACTATTTGTAATAATATTTCCATCTCGCTTAGTGATATCCCAAATGGTGTTGATTTGTTTCCTATAGCTTGCATAAGCATGAAATTTTTTTGTGTTTCTATCACCTTCTGCCAACCAGTTTACCCTACTTTTTTGTCTCCATGTCTCCTCCTCTTTCTTTATAAGTACCAATTTCCTCTGCTCTTTATCCAAAACCGAATTCTTAACTTTGTCCTCCACAAACCCTCCAGGAAATTCTGAATATAATTCATCCAATTCTGATTCCAACTGCACTAACTGTTTCTTTCCTTCAGCCTTTTTCTTTCTTTCCCAAACAATTACCAAATTTTTAAGCCTGTTAATCTTCTTTACTAACGATTCCATAGGTGGTAGTATTTTTGTCTCCAACAAATCAACCCAACTGTTTTTAACAAGACTAATAAATCTTAATCCTCCAACCATATTGCATTAAATTTGAATGGGTATCTGACTATGTCGCTCCCACTATCCAACTGTAACAATACTAGCAAGTGGTCCGAGATCTTTTCGTTGAAGATCCAAGATCGGTATTTCATTCTTGAGGAGACAAGCTTTTCAGAAATCAAGAACCGATCCAATCTTTTTTCAATGTGATCCAGGCCTTCCCTACCATTCCTCCAAGTCTGAAGAATTTCAACTGGTTAAGCATCCACTAAGCCTCCAACTTGTATCAATTGACTAAAAAAATGTTGTAATGGGTCCACCCTCGCTGCATCACCCCACACTTCCCTACTAGAGACTGTAAAATTAAGGTCTCCCCATAATTAAATTTTCCAAATCAAAAATTCCGATCTTTTTTATTTCTTCCCAATAGACCATCCTATCACCATATGACTCATAAAAGTTTATCAACTTCACCTTTATATTAATGTCTTTAACGACACCCTCCAAAATAATCCCAGCAGGTGTCGAGAAAGCATCAAAATCAGCCTTGCGGGGATTCCAAACAGTGAGAAGGCCCCTCGATAGACCAATAGAATCCACTCAGCAAAAATGCCAATTAGGTAGTAATTTGGCAAATACTTCCCTAAATTTTTCATCTCGTACCATGGTTTCCCGAATGAAGTGGTTTCCTGAATGAAAAGCACATCTGGTTTCTTTTTCTCTAAAAATCTTTTGAGCGTTACTAACTTAATGGAGCCCCCCACTCCCCTTACATTCAACGTTGCCACAATCATTTTTCACCCTGGCTAGAGATTTCTGAGCTCTAAGCGCCCTAGGACCATTAACACCCTCTATACTGGAATTAGCCGAAGGTTCCTTCTCTTTTCCCAGTTTCCTTGCACTCCTTGTTTTCAGAGGAGAGAATTATTTTTCCAATCCTCCTAAAACTGCCCCTTTAATCTGAACATCCCAAATCCCCCTGCCACAAGACTTCAATCCCCTACCCCCCTCATCGTTTCCACTCTTTTCACCATGATTAAGTAGTAACTCCCTGCCAGCATAGATTGGAATCTGCGTTCGAGTTAAAACCGCTCTATAAGAGAGTAAAAAGTTAAGAATGTTTTCCTCCAAAACCGACCTCCCAATCTGGTCCTGTTCTATAAAAGGAATACAGTTCGCGGACAAATCCGCGATCGAACTGTCCTGCCCTTCTGAAAAGGCCGCTTTCGGTAAGTAGTCACCCTTCTCTTTTAATTCCGGTCCAGACTGACCACTAGTGCATCCCTTGCCCGCAGCAGAGGAAGACTGGATCCTAAAGTCTTCACTTGGTAAAGGGCTCCGAACAGAAATCAGAGGAGGAAAGTCTTGTGACTCCCTATCAGATATCCCTATACAAGTTTCAACTCCCAAAAACACTACAGAAGAAAGTTTTAAATCCCCATTAATCGTTGGCTTTGCAAAGAAATCGGGTTCAACTAAAACCTGTGTCACTCCCCTCCCTTTCCTTATCTCCGCCGAAATTTTCTATAGTCAAGATCGCCTCTCCCCCACTCACCACAACCACCGGGCTTTCAAACCTTGCTACCTCAGCTAAACAACCATCTTTATCATTATTCTCCCTCGTATTCTTATCACCATGAATGACCTCCCATTTAATCGACTCAGAAACTTCCTTCCCTCTCTTCACTGGTTTCTCTTTAAATCGAGGTCTTGTATCTAACATCGGTCCCTTACATTTATTTAAAAAATTCAAACTATAATTCAGATTGGGAGAATAGGGAAATGACTTACCGATAATAATTCAGATTGGGAGAATAGGGAAATGATTTACCGATAAATCCATTGCTATCGAGGGTGAGAGGATCACACCAGTCATTCCGCGTTTCCTTCTCAGATATTTTTTCATTGGCTTGTGTGTCGACCAACCACGCATCCACCACCGATGAGTTATCTTTAATTTGGGTATCATTTAATTATGTCTGCGTTTCTACCATCTCTGCGCTGTCAATAGTTTGGCAAATCATTTCTGAACCTTCGTGCATTCATCTTATCTGAACAGTCGATGCCTTTATCCCCCGAAAGTATATTCAAACCAGAAAACTTACGGTCCGCTGGTGTTGTGCATTGGTGACGCAAATGTCCAGTCTCTTTACACCTTGAACATCGGAATGGAACTACAACGTAATCCAATCTTTGATTAATCGTTAATCCCTGCCAGTTTATTTCTAATTCCTCGAGTAGTCCTTCAAATGTATCCATTTCTACCATAATCTTCCCAATGCGCCGATCAAAACTTTCCATCAGCTTTATGTCCACTTATATGAATTTTCCAACAGAATTGTCGAAAAGCTTGAATATTTCTGAGCTCCATAAGTCAAGAGGGAATCCTGGTAAAAGAACCCACAGGCGGCGATGTCTGACGATCTCCTTATCGAGGTTGAAATCCAAATGCCATTTTTTTAGCATCAAACTTCCGGAATTAACCACCCAATATTGCTGGAGCACCCTCTCTGCATCTGCATTACTCTTAAATGTGAAACAGTACCATCCCTTCAGAAAAATAAGCGTTTCCGGCACATACCCTAACATCTTCCCCCAGCTTGCTTCAACCCAATCACGGACATCCTTCGCCCCCAAGGCCTAGTAGCTAAATTTTCCAACCAGGCCATGAAGGGCATAAAAGCTCACCGCCTCAAAGCCAATATCTCTGCCTAAAGTCATTGCCGGATTTTTCTTTCTCGACTTCCACACTCTGAACCGAGAAACTGGTTTCGAACTCTCTCTGCAAAAGAGCCCTCCAGTTTGTCCTTGCGTGGTAGTCTCTCCTATGCCTGAAGAATCCAATCTTCCGCTCCCCCCACCTGGCTGTATAAATCTTCCCCCACTCCCCCTATCTCGCTGTGTGTCAGAAGGATTACGGTTTTCTACACAGTCGCCTTCATGATGCTGCTCGCCTGAAAGAACGACGAGCTGAGGTTTATCCGAGGACATTACATATGGCGCGACCTTCCTAGCCCTTCCACTTCTGTCTGGACCTGTTACCCCTATTTCTCCCCACAAATTTGCATCTCCCTCCCCAACTGTTGGGGGGGTAAGGTCACTCCAATCCCTCTATCGTGATTCCCACCGAGTGCAGTAAGAGTTTCTTTCCTTACCTCCACTGCAGATCGTGAAACCTGAACCGCAGGCGTCTTCTCTGCCTTGAAACATCCCCCATATTCCGACTCCCTAGAGAACATCTCATTTATTGCATCGATAGTCCCACTCCGTGCAGGATCGACGGTAGGATCGCCAGGTGTCTCAGAAAATGTGTCGCTGGACCAACCATCCCCCACTACCGCTAAATGCTCCCCTGCCAACCTTAAAGATTTTTTTGTACCTCCATAGCTCCTCCTTGTACTCCGCATCGGATTTGTACAGTTCTGTTTGACTCCACCAATGCTCTTCCGACGATTCCACCAAATGGGCCCCTGCTCCAGTCGCCATCTCAATCATCATTAAATAACGCGAGATTAACCTACCCTAGCCCCTACTGCTCCAATGTCCACCTCACCTGAAAGCCATATCTCTCCTGTACTCTAACCCCAGAATACCAAAGCAGGCCTCCAGCTGCCATCCCCTGTGCGGGGTCCAATAAGATATATTAACTTATAATCATCAAGTAAATATGTCTGTAATAGTCTAATTGAAGCAAAAATTAAAGTAAAGTGAAATATAAAATATAATGATAATTTAGTTTGTGAGATTAATAATATTTATAAAATGTTTACCTAAGTTAATATTTTACAAGTTTATTATATAAATTATCTTTTATAATATCATATAAATAAGAAATATTAAACAATTTATAATTATATCTTTTGTAATATCATATAAATATTAAAGAGTTTATAATTATAATTTTTTGTAATATCATATAAATAAAAAAATTTAAACAAAATATTAAACAATTTTAATTGAAGGAATATTCACAATATGTAAGTAAAAGAACAGTTACAATATACAACCTAACTATGCTTTTAAAATTTATGTAAGATCCCTATTACTATTATTTACTCTTGTAAATAATGATTTTGTTCCTTGTAACCATTACTACAACAACCACATAATATAAAAACCATTGTCTTACATCAACTAGCTAATATAACAACCATTTTTTATTTTAAGTTGTACATTTAACATTTCATTTTGATGGCATTCACCACCACTCAAAAAAACAAAACACACTTAAAACTATATTTGAGAGTGCTCATTCTTGAAGAAGCGTTTTGGAGTTATGTATTTGAAAATTTATAACATATTGGATCACATGAATAATTGTTTTACTATTTTATTAGATAGATATTACAACAACCCATAAAATAAATTAAATAAAAAAAAACTTGAAATAATATTAAATAAAAAGAAGTTTACCATGATGCATATCATTGTTGAACATTTAACACTTAGCATATAACCAATGCTATGCATGGAAAAGATGTAGCAACATTTAGGAAAATACTAGTCCTGCTCTCTACCTCCCAGATGGAATGTTTGTTTTGGAATCAGAACCATTGGCCATCGTATCCACCTTTGCCCAGGTACTTACACGAGCTAGGAAGGAGTGATCTTGTTTCATCGCAGTGAAGAGAGATTGCAGGAGAGGAGATGAGAATGCAGATAGGGAACTTACTTTTGCATTTTTGCTCATTAAGGTTCATGATAAAACCATATGGTTTAATGAGTTGATTCTGATGGATGTTGAGGTTATTCACAGAATAAAAAGTCTTCCCATTAAAGGAGAACATGTTAAATTTGTTTCCAGAAACAACAATAGCTAGATCAAAAGTATTGAAAGAAGGAATTCCAGGGATTTAAAAATTAGTTATATTAGGAGCACGATTCATCAGTGGATTTCAATTAAATACTCTAATAAGATAATCCTAATATAACTGTGACAACAAGAACTCCAAGGGTTTAAAAATTAGCTATATTAAGAGCAAGACTAATCATTGAATTGCAATTAAATACTGTAATCAAATAATCCTAATATTACCGTGACACCAAATTGTGTTGACAATCACATAGAGAAAAATATGCAATTATAATATTAATATGTACATGTAATCGAAGCCCTACAATTATTGAAAGATTGAAAGTTGTTTTTCTCCAAAGGCCGATACAAATCCAATTGTTTCAAGTCCATTCTCCTCTTCTATCAGATACGACCCACACACAGGACCACTAGAATTAGACTCTACAAAGACAAACCAGATCATGGATAAAGAAGAGAGGACAAGGTAAATGTTAAAGATGTCCTCTTCCTCTCTATATATATCCTTC
>ML840659.1:44443-63765 GCA_009831015.1 Picea engelmannii | reverse complement strand
TTTAGTTTAAGTGTGTTAATTTGTTTTTTTAATATATATATTTTTAATTGTTCTTTGTGTTTTTTAAACATTTCTAAAGTTTTTGGGCCATAAATTTGTTTTCTTACCTTTTTTTTTCTAGTTTTAGCTTAGTTTATATATTTGTTTTGTTTTTGGGTTTTTTTTTCCTATTTAGTTTTTTAAGTTTGTCTTTAATCTTTTTTATTAGTCCCCACCAAAGGCTTGGGACTATAGCAATGAGTTTCCCTTTGACTCTTTATTAGTTTATTGTTGACTTTAAATTTGTGTGCTATATCCAATGTATATAACATAGGAAATTAATATATGTATTTTTTTAAATAACAAAAAAACATATTTTTCTAAAATTTAATTGGCTAATTTGAAGTGTTATTGCAGGCTTCACGTCATTCAATGTATAAAATTAATTACACAATTAATGGATTTGCCAGTGTTTTCCAAGTACTACCGACTCCCTATTCATTACGTGTCGTTTAAGCAATTGAATTGGCATTGTTTGTCGCAGTAGCCGGATATCCGTAAGGACGAGCGGGATTGGGACCTGTTGGTATATTCGATGTTGTCGGGGTGGACATCAAATTCGTGAAAGGTTCATCATCGTAAACACCTTAGGTACTTGTCCAAACTTCGAGTTTTGCTATGTAATAAATTATATCACTTTCGAGGTGGAGTAAAAGGAAGTTGTGTGGAAGTTTCACCTTCCATTATACGACACCCTCCTGCTAAAATATATGATACGAGTCAAGCATTTAAGGTAACATACAGGAAAGACGCACCCTGTCACGATCGAGATCCTCATGTCACTATCTAAGATACCTCTAAACTGTTGGTCTGACCTGCTAGTCCTATCTCAAGCATGACACGCCGACTGGGTTACATGTCGAGGTACTCTATGCATTAAATTGGTTATTGCTTTGATAGAGCATTGGTTTTTGAGTAATAGTTTTCCCACCACCAGCCAAGTTTCATTACTTTCATTCGCACCAAATCGTGTATGGTTTTGGCCTTCTCTATGTGAGATTGTTACAATGCTCTGAAGTTATTACCCTCGGTTTAAGTTTGGAACTGCCTTTTGTTCAGTCTATGCTTATGACAGTGGAAATCACTTTCTCTCACAAAGTTCCTGAAGGAACTCTTCTTTTAAACCATGTACTATAATTTTCTTTGGTTAAATAATGTTTCCCAAGGAAGCCTACCACGATGGGTCTATTAGCAAGGTTCGAGCCCAGTGCTATCACTCGTTCCGGGTTGCGTTACCCATGTTCTGGTTGATGAAGGAGGTAAGTGGTAACTCTTAAACATTTCCTTGGATTTTTCGTATTTTCTATCAGTGTAAAATCTTCTAAGAGTAACTCTTAAGCTCGTTCCTATGCTTTCAAATAGCTCCGTATTTGCAATTTTTTTCAATGGAATATGGAAGTTCAGGGTTAGGCCATTCCACATCTCCCTCTTCACACAATAGTGAGAAAACAATAGTTATTAAACCGTCTGTATGAATAGAGGAAAGTTTCGATCAAATTTATCTTGATTCGAGAGATTCTTATGGTAAATGATTGGTTTCTTTTTTTTTCAGGTAACAAAATACAGTTGTGGAGGTATTATTATTGGGTGCATATTTGATCATAGGATTGCTGATGCATTTTCTACCAATATGTTTTTAATATCGTGGGCAAAGCTTATTCAGAAGGAGTCCACTGAAATGTTGAAACCTAACTTTAATCGATCCATATTACATGCTTGACAACCTCCTTATTATTGCTTTACAATTGATGAAATGTATACGAGACTATCCTCCGTGCACTTAGAAGAATCAAAGAAAGCAGATCCTTTTCCTTCTCTAGTTAGCAGGATCTATTATCTAAACACCAAAGATGTTCAGCTTCTCCAAAGCAATGCAAGTGGACATGGCAAACAATATAGCAAATTGGTCTCTTTTTTTGCTTACCTATGGAAGTTATTGATCCATAGTCAGGAGATGCACAATGATATAAATTGTTGCATAGGTGTGGTAATAGATGGTCGTAGACGTTTAAAAAACATGGGAATGCCATCTAATTACTTTGGCAATGTATTATCACTACCTTTTGTGGAAGCTCAGGCCACAGATCTTAAAAACCAACCACTTAGTTGAAGTGTTGAGCTAATTCATGATGTTATATGCAGTGTTGCAAGTGAGGAACATTTTCAAAGCTTAGTCGATTTTGTGGAAATGATCCGACCAGAGCCTGCCTTAGCTACTATTTACTGCAGACGAGATATTGCATTACAGAAGAGTCCCGGTATTTTGGTTTCCTCTGGGTTAAAATTTCATTCTCCGAGATTGATTATGGATGGGGCAAGCCTTATTTTGGAAGCTACCATTTTCCTTGGGGTGGGGAAGCCGGTTATGTCATGCCACAACAAAGTTCTTTGGGCGATGGAAGTTGGGTGGTATACATGCATCTTCCTCTAAATCAATTAGAGGACATGGAGTCCCATGTTGACTGCCTTTTGCATCGCATTACTTCGAGTTTCTTAGGATTGTATTGATTTACATTAAAATTAAAACATTTTATTATTATGTTTTTGGTTAATCACTCGACTCTGTGATTGAACTAAATCTAGGGAAATGTTTAAGAGTTAATCACTCTTAGAAAATACGAAATCCAGGGAAATGTTTCAATGTTAATCACTCGACTCTGTGATTGAACTAAATCCAACTTGTTACTAGTGTTCACTGTGGGTATAGTTATTTTATTAAGTGTCATCACTGCTATTAACTGTTTGATATCACTGCTATTAAGTCTAAATAATGGAGACTTTAATTTAACTTGGTGGCATAGCTTTGCATTAAAATATGCATTAAAACTGCGGAATAAGGTTTTGAATTTTGCAAGTTGCATTGTCGTCTTTTCAGTGATAATATCAATGGAGCTTTTGTATCTTGCTCCTGCCAGTGCAAAGAGATTTTTTCCTCCTTACAATGCACAAAGTCCTTTTGTTTTAAAGGTCTTTTGTGGTATTGTCCTTTTATTTCTTGTTACGAAATATTTTAACACCGACAATGTACCTAGTTCCATGAGGATTTAGTTCCATTCAACGTACTATTCATTATACATTTTGAATAACAAACAACCGTCAATTATTATCTCTTGACAAACACTATTCATTACTTGTGCATTTAGTTACATTAGGTTTCATTGTTCAACATGTATTTCCCAGCTAACTCGGCAGGGACCGCGTTTCCATGCAACCCTTGTTATCTAAATTTGCTTTTTAATTATTTGTTTTTTTTAATTTCAATTCTTTTATTTTTCTTAGTTTTTTTTTAGTTTTTAATTTATAAAAAAATGAATTATATATTTTTGTTAAATATTAAAAAATAGTGTTATTTAACTACAATTTTTTTATATGTATTGAAGTAAAGGTAAACAATGTGTTAAAAATGGTGTTTTTCCCTATATTTTAAAAGTATGGAACAATAAATTAATTAAGGAGACACAATTATATGAAAAATCGTAACTTCAAAAAGTAAATCGTAAAAAATATTTTTAAGATTGAAAGAAGCATGAAAAAATGACTAAAAACACCGTTGAATAAAAAAAAATTGAAAAAATTGAAAATAGATGAAAAATAAGCATTTAAAAAAATGTGGAAAAATTGTGGTGGATTGAAAAATTTAAAATATCGAAAAACCACCTAAAATGGGAGAGGGAGTGCTATCCGTAGCACCATTTTTAAAAACGGGGTAAAAAATTGGACCCCCCCATTTTTAAAAATGGGGTAAAAA
The DNA here is from genome assembly GCA_009831015.1 of Picea engelmannii. NCBI lineage: Eukaryota > Viridiplantae > Streptophyta > Pinopsida > Pinales > Pinaceae > Picea > Picea engelmannii. Next base: position 59,978 of record ML840659.1, on the reverse strand, counting down.
ATTGGACCCCCCAAAAACGAGAACTCGTTAAGTTGTAACTATGTTCTTTCATAAAAATTTATTATTATATTATTACCCACCTTTTAACTTTTCCATTTTATACATTATTTTATTTAACCCACATGTAACTTTATGCCATGTGCCCAAATCTCCTTGGATGACATGGAAATATGTTTAAGCCTATGGAGGAGTGCCACATGGAAGCCAATTAATTGGAGACACATGACAATATATTAATGGTTGGACGAAATTTAATCCAAGGGTCCATATTTGTCCATGAATTTTGATTAATGGTGGCTCAGTCACGATCTTGCAGAGGGCATAACTTGAACTCTGTGTGTCGGAATCGCGCAAACTTTATACCGTTGGAAAGATATTTTGATGTAGAAGATGATGGTACAATTTTCAAAGACTAAAGGTTGCTACATTTTCCCCAGAAATTAAAATATTAGTCAGCTTCATTTTTAATGGGCATGTGTGACAACTCAACTTCACGAGCTCATATCTTGAGATCCAGGCGATGGATTTGGACAAATTTTATATCGTTGGAAATCTAAGACAATGAAGATCACATGTGAAATGATTTCCATGGGTAAAACGCTTATTATCATTCCCAGATAATTAAAACACAATCATCCTCTTTTCAAGGGAAATTAATTAAATTTCAAAAATAAAAGTTTAATTAAACTTTTATTAAAAAAGGAGAGGGACCCACTTTCAATATACTTGTATTAATGATGTGAATTCATTAATGAGGCATTAATTAAAGGGAATGTTTCAATAAAAAACTTGTACGGGAATTTCTAGAAGGGAGAAACCCTAACCACCCAAGTAGTTGGAAAATCTCTTCTTAAAAAGAGAAGAGAGGCTCCATCAAAGGTCCAACAATGAGTATTGTAGAGATAGACCATCATAGTAAGTTTATGCTGATCACATCTTTATTTTTCTTTATCAAGTTCTTCATCTAGTTATTCCACCTCTTTCACTAGAAAGGTTTAACCGAAGACTGATAACTCCTCTTTTCTTCTTACCAGGTATTGCTGTTCTTCTACTACCCACCATCTTCCTTCTAAGAGCTTATTTCTTGTATTTATTTGCTTTATGGTCCGCGGGAGCCCCAATCCCAGTCTTTAAGACAAACACATTTTAAATTTCAAAGAATATGTAACAAACTATATATTTTTTAGAAATTTCAAGAGAGCTACTTTGGGAACAATCTCGACTGTGCTTTGTCACCCTGTTTTTAGAATATAAAGTATTTGAGGTTGATCTATCATTATCTTTATTTGAGCTGCCCATGTGTCCACTCTGTTAAAGTTCTCTTATGCATGTGGATCATTTTTCTTTTTGTGATAAAAAATCTTTATCTTAAACTATGATGGATGTGAGGAAATTTTATCTATTTTTGTTGAATGTATGAAGTGTGCGGTTCCTGGTCATTTCTCAGGAACTTTCTTTAAAAGTAAAGCAAAACATTTTTTTCCTTGTTATTTTATATTTCTTTGATTACCACGACGAACTTCTGCAAAGTCCCACATTCTGATGATTTAGAGTCCCAAGAAAATCTGAATTAAAGAGGAGTACCACCTCTATAAAAACGAAGGGGGATTTATATCCTCGTGAGGTTGCCGTTTTGGTCCTGACAGATTCAAGCGTCAACATGGAGGAAGATGGAGATGAAAACCCTAGAGGTCAAATCTAGATGGTTTGAAAGTATTGGAATGAAGTCTCGGGAAAGTCCAAGGGTTGCCAAGTATGTTGAGTAACCTGCAAATGGTGAAATACATGCCCGAGATACAAGAAAAATAAGCATATATTGCAATATAATCACTTAGACAAGCAAGTTAAGATTGTTGTCCCTAATAACAACTGTTAGTAACAATGTATATCAACAATAAAATGGCATCACAAGCTGCAAAATAAATGCTAGAGATCAAGTAGAAGATACAAGAGAAAGACTAATTAAAGACTAGCTAAACTCAAGATAAAAGACTAAAATTCTGGCATGAAAATATAAGGCTGTTGTAAACACTTGTCTGCAACAAATTATATCAGCGTTACGGCTATAACATTCAATGTATTACAACAAGAAAATCAGCCACTGAAAACCCTCCAAACTTCGCCAAAAAGTGTACTAGACCAAGAAGAGTAAATGTGCAAACTTTGGGCAAATTCCAATGGTTGATTAGGGAGTTATTCAAGTAAATGAGTTAGGGTTTCTGCAGCCTTAATGGTTGAAGATGCAATTTTATAACAACAAGAAGAAGTATCCCTTTGATGGGGACGCTCTAGTGGCTGTGAGGTGCCTAAGGCACAAGGAACACAATCCAAGTTACAAAAAGCAAATATGACGAGAAATCACGTTTCCCAATGCAATAATTTGTTCTCCAATGCAAGACTAGTGCCTTTAATTATGGGTTAATGGGGTAAAAAATAAAGAGCTAAGGTTGCTAAATCCTCGAGGCTGTAAATCCTCTTACTTCCCAAGGCAAGTAATCTAATTAGGGTTTGAAGATGAGGGATGTAAATCCTCTTACTTCCTCAACTAAACCCTTGCAAAAAAGCTTGATAAAGTGGTGGAAACTAGGATAGGGGTGTATATCCTTATACTCCCTATCTAGCCTTGGCTAAAACAACCTTATCTTGAATTACAAATGATAGTAACAAAGTAAAGAGACCATACCATTCAAGAAAAAGCCTTAAAATGCCAAAGTAAACCTCCACAAAAGCAAGAGACTGACCTCCTAGAGATAGTGCACCATCATCATCATCAACCATAACCATAAAAACATTATTCCATAGCACAAGAGGAAAAATACTCCAAGTGTAGCGAAAATTTCAAACAAAGTACTTCTCACAAGAGGGAGAGGTATGTTAAAATGAGATCTTATGATCTCTTATTTATACAAAATGTCACTATGATAGTTTGTCCACATAATTAAGGGTAAACCACAAGACTAAGGGTTAACAACCCTAATCTTTCCCCTTTTACCAAGTAATATTAAACAATTCATTTAAATTTGACTTTTGCACAAAGAAAAACCCTAGTTCATATGGACATCACGCCTTTAGGAGACGTTTTGGCACTAAGGAGAGTGGAAAGGCTTCCCAAAGCCACATTTCAAGCATCAAAACCACTTCCTTCATGATCAAGGCTCAAGCCCCTTCAAAACGTCCTTGTGCTAATGCATGTCACCTCACCACCAAGCCTAACCCCCCTAGGTGATGTCATGCCTCTAGAAGTGGCGTTTTGTCTCTCCTAGGCAAAATGTTTGGCATGTGGGGGCTAGATTATGTTGTCCAAGTCATCATCTAGGCCTTCCAAGTTTGATCTTTCTCATCTGGCATGCGAGTCCTTGGCATCCACCTATGGGATTCAAGCCCCATGGAAGCCCAAGCTAGGTTCGTTCTTCCAAAACTATCCACCAACTAGGTCCTGCAATGAAAAATAAGCATGCCCTCCAAGGATCTCAAGTCATAACATCATGATAAGTGAATCCAATCGATAAATGAGCTACTTAAGCATGTGCATCAAAGATCACCATGTCAAACAATTAAGTGCTCAAAGACATTATGTGACTTGTCAAGCTTGAATATGGGAGGGTTGACGAGGTGTGCTATTGGGTAGATCTTGCCCTAGGTCAAGGAGAGTTTCCAAGAGATCCCTCTCTAAGCCATGTAAAGTGGGTGAAGTGGTTAGGGTCAAGACTCAATGGGCATATGGCTCATGACATACAAGAGGTCGTAGTGTCTCATGCATGGGTGCCTTTGTAGAGGGTGTGTGGTACCTTCGTCCGTAATGCACTTTTTCCAAGCCCATTATTTTTCCATTCTTTCATTCTTTCATAAATTCAAGCAAAGGTTGAAGGCCATTGCCCTGGCGTGGTGTCCAGATAATGGCAGTGTCACCCACAAACACCTAGTGGAAATGAGAAGGCTGGCTGGTGATGAGAACCCCCTTCTCTCAACCATGCAACTGAGAGCCATTACCTTGGCTTGGTGGCCAGATGATGGTAATGTCATACCACTAGATATTCATGGACATGATAGGCCGGCTTGTGATGGGGCCTCCTATCCTTCAACTAACCTTTTAAGCATTCTTAATCATATTTTATTGTGGTCCCCCTTTTCTCAAAGATAAGCATTTCATTGATTTCTTGGGTGATACCTGGGAGAAGCATCTAGAAGGTTCATACATAGGATTTTGTCTTTTACCCGACATCAATCCCTTTGGGCCTTCAACCCCTTCTTCCCATCGAATGAGGGGCAACCCCTTCTTGGGTCAATACACCCTAAAATCCCAAGAGATAAGGAAATGGGGGGAAATAGTGATGGAAAGTGGTAAGTATGGTCATGAATGGTACGATGGCTCTTCAAGGGAGTTCCTAGTAGCAAACCCATCCCCAAGGAAGACCACTTACTAGGGCACAATGTCAACCACCAGGGTGAAGCAGGGAAAAAGGAATAATGTCCAAGCATATATCATGAAATTTAGAGCAATGTAAGATACAACATACTCAAATGCCTTAAATGTTGAAATGATGCTCACCATAATACTGACTTGTTACCTCATGGAGAAAAGCCCACAGCCCTCTGGAGGCCAGCTGATGTGGTGGATGCCATTTGAAAATCTGCGACCTCTGTGGTGGTGAGAAGGGTCTCCAACTGTGCAAAAGGGTAGCTAGCGGGCGAAAATAATGAGTGGACAAATGATATTACTTATGTGCCTCTGATAGATTGATCCAATTCAATTTGATTTGATTGATTTTGATAGAAAGAACTCGTGTGACCAACTTACCACCTTACTACACAAATACACCAGTGCTGGTCATGTCGTCTCTCAACACTCCATATCTGCAGCCTGAGGGCCTCGAGACATAATCTCCTTAGTTATCCACAAAATCAGGATAACATGCCAATTCAAGGGACTGCTGTAATACACCTGTTACAACCATCAATCTGTTGTTCTAGTCCTTTAGAACAACCCTCAGAATCTCTCTTAACTCTTGCCCAGAAGTGTCCCAAGACTGCTGCTAAATCAACCCTTTTGAACCTGCTGTTCTAGCCCTCCTTTGTTGTTCAAAGTATGTCCTCAAGGTCTGCTGTTGACCTGGTTGTTACAACCCTAATGGCAGCCCTCAAGACTGTCACTAAACTACCAGAACTTAGTTGTTGTTCCAATGCTGTTCTAGCCCTAATGACAACCCTCAAGACTGTCACTAAACTACTAGAACCTAGCTGTTGTTCTAATGTTGTTCCAGCCCTCAAGCAATCCTCTAGTTCTGCTGTTACAGTCCTTCTTCTTGGCTGCCAAATGATCCTGTACTATGGCTGTCCTCACCCTTGCAGGCCTAACCCTTAACTCTGCTGTAGCCTCCTTTTCTCTGCTGCCAGTTGACCTGTAGCTAATTTCCGAGCCTCCACAACAACCTCAATGCTTGGTTGTTGCCCTAAACCACTAAGCCAAGCCTCCAAAACACCTATAGGTCCCTTTCCTACAAGCCAAAACTCTTATACACCAGCCACAACCCTAATCTCGACATGCCGAACCTCTCTAGGCATGCGACTGGCCTCTTTAAGCTGACCGAGTTACCAAAGACCCTAGCCACAACCTTCCTCTAGACCGCGACTAACTTCTCCTATAGGTCAATCCCTCCCTTAAGAGACTACTACCTCTAGCTTGCTGGCCGAGCCTTCCTCTATAAAGAACCTGCCCAAGACAATAAAAGAACAAAAAAGTTGAGGACTAGTGGCCCCTCTGCATAGCTGAAACTTTAAGGCTAAGGTCACCACACTTGGATTGAAATTACCAAGCATCCACAAGAGAATTGAAATGTCACAATGACATTGATCTCCTTTTATACGAGTCTTAAGGGTGAATGAGAAATCCCTTAACCAAATTCAACATCAAATTAGGCTTGTTTACTCACATGTGGGTGTGAAGCCCCAACACAAGCCCAAAAATCTCCACACCAAACCCATGAAGCCCTAACTCAAATCCAAGGGCGTTTCACTGAACCGGAAGTGTAATCTGGTGCCAACGATGATTCCCACATTCTTGACACCATGGCCATGTGAGAATATATGCCCGAAGCTATAAAACATCAACAAGGGAGACTAACTTATGATGAGTTAGATCAAGCCAAATTAGAAAGATTTCAAAATGAGCTTATTTCACGTATTCCAATGAAACAATTCACATTCTTCAATGCAATTAAAACAACTTATCTTTAGGCAATGGAGTCAAATAATAGCTAAAAAATCAAGAGGGAGAGCCAATTTGAACCTTGGTTTTGAACCCTTACAAAACCAAGCTGTCCTTTCCTCAAGATGTTCTAGTGATTTAAATTGAATTAGGGCGAGATCTTCTAGGGGTGTAAATCCTCTTACTTCCTAGAATATCAACCCTAGCCAAGCCTTTGCAACAGGGGCGTAGGCCCTTTTACTTCCTATAGAAAAGATTGAACAATTCCAAGACAAACACTGAAAGATCTATAGTGGAGGGTGTACACCTTTATACTTCTCTTAGGGTTTAAAATTTAAAATCCTTGAACAAAGATAAACAATTGTAGAAATATACTCAAAAAATCCAAGAAGATAGATGCCAAACCCTATTCTTTATCAAAGATCGTCCACATTTATCCAAGATAAAACCTCAAGAGAAATCGATTTGCTCCAAAATGCCAAAGACAAGCCTTTTCCCACAATGCACAAGAGAAAATTAAGAGGCCAAAATTCTCCTTAGAGAGGGAGAAGCCTCACAAGTGAGTTGTATCCAAATGAAAAATGACTTGTCTCTATTTATAGAGGAAAACCCAAATCATATTTGTGCACATTGACAATTAAATCCTTAATTTTAGGTCAAAACCAAAGTAACAATGCTTAATTAATCGTTTTGCACCCTTTGCCCACATAGGATACAATATGATAAAAAATGACAAAATAATGGCATTTAAGCCCACAAGACTCTTCTCCAAGGTGGCACGTGTGAAGGTAAGCCTCCAAAGGCTAGGACGTCATGCTCCTAAGGTGCTACGTCATCACCAAAGCAAGCAAAAGAGTGGGGGTACAAGTCCACAATACAACCAAGTGCACTAAACATTCCAAACGTCCTCCTAATTGTGTGACGTGATGCTGCAAAAGAGGGACCTTTGGGCATATGAGGGTGACGTCATCTCTCTTCATGGTTCCAGGCCTTGCTCATGTGCCAAAGAGGTCATCCAAGGTGCAACACTCATCATTCTCGACCTCCAATATGTGGGGCACAACGTCCATCCAATAGGCTTTCAAGACCCTATGAAGTTTCAAGTAGCTTAGTCCCTTCATGAATGACTTTCACTAGGAAAGGTACTGCAAGGACAAGCAAATACGCCCTCCACGGGTCCACAAGTCATATGAATCATGCCAAGTAAGCCACATTTAATAAAAGAACCACCCAAACAAGTGCATTAAGTCCCCCCTTTTCAAATTAAACAAATGCTTAAAGACCTTATAAACTTTGCCAAATTTAGGTATGGGAAGGGTGTCATGGTGCCCTATTGGGTAGGCCAATCTCCAAGTGAAGGAATGTTTCCCAAGAAGACCTTCTCTAGACCATGTAATGAATATGAGGTGGATTGGGGGAGGTACTCTTGGGCATGGGGTTCTCGACATATCAAGGGCTCATATTGTCTCATTTATGGGTGCCTTTGTGGAGGGTGCGCTGTATCCCTTCGTTTGCAATGCAACATTTTTCCAAGCCCTTTATTTTCCTTTCTTTTTATGGTCCGAACATTGAGTGCTATGTGCAATGGAAAGAAAAGGAGCACTGCAATGCCACTTGAAGTTAGAACACATTGAGTGCTATGTGCACTGGAAATTAAAGAACACCACAATGCATCCCGCCATCAAGCGGGACACTTTTTATTTATTTTCTTTTAAAAGGTCCTGTTATCCCCTAGCTTAGGGATAACTAAGGAGATTATGTCTCGAGGCCCACAGGTCCTAGACATGGAGTATCGAGAGCCATATTGATTTGAGACTAGCCCTGGAGGGCCCATCTTTCATCTTTAGCGCCTCCACCTTGTCAGCAACAGCAACATCCATCCCATCGACCTGGTCCTTCAACAATAGTGGGTCTTGCTCCATGAGGTAATGAGTCCGGGTATCATGGTATGTGCCACTCTGATTCTCAAAACATTTGAATATGTGCATTTAATTCTTTTTGCTTTTGACGTGTGCTTGGACTTTATGCCTTTCCACTTGTCCACACCTGGGCGGAATGATAGGATGCCCTAGCAAGTTAGTTCCCATAGGGTTTGAGTTTCCACTGGGTGGGTTCATGAAAGGTCATTGTTCATTCCCATCATAATTATCACTTTTCATCTTTTTCCCTCTCATCCATCCCATACATTGGTTCAGGCATTGGGTTTGTCAAGCTAGCAAAGGGTTGTACCTTACCTTGTGGGAAGAAGGGGCTAAAGGCCCAGAGGGTAAAAGTAGTTGGAAAAATATTAAATCCAAAAGAACAAAACCTTTAGATGCTTCGCCCAGGGATCCTCGAGAAAGCAATAAAAGGCTTCTCAGCAAGAAACATAGGGACCTATAAAATAATAAAATCAATATCTAGTTGGAGGATAGGGGGTCTCATCACGAAACAGCCTATTAGGTCCATGGGCATGTAGCGGTATGACACTACCATTCAGCTAGTCACCACGCCAGGGTAGTGGCTCTTGGTGGCATAACCAAGAGAAAGGGGGTCCCATCATGAGCCAACTTTCTCATCTCCATGAAATGCTTGTGGGTAACATTGTCATCATTGGTCACCACGCTAGGGAAGTGTCCCCTAACTAGTCTCTTGAAAGAAAAAGCAATAAGATAAAAGATAAAAGGCATTGAATGGGCTTGGAAACATTTGCATCCATGACAAGGTGCATATCACCCTCTTCAGAGGCACCCACAGGTAAGCCATACATTCCCCTATCATCACTGCACCCATTGCTCAAACATCCCTCACCACCTCATCCACTTACATGGCTTGGATTTGTCTTCACTTGGAAACATCCCATGTCCAATGAGAATTAGCCCAATAGGACTTCCTGACGTCCTCTCCAAACCTGGCTTATAGAATAGCATAACGTCTTTGAGCACTTGTCTGGGAAAAGGGGGTTTTATGCACATGTTTAGATAACTTGATTATTAGATGTGATTGACATTGCTATGATCCCTGTGACTTATGAGCCCATGGAGGGCGTACTTCTTGTTGTTGCAGGGCCACACCAAACAGATAGGTACACATGGGGAGATGACTAGTTCATACCTCCATAGGGCTAAAATCCCACCAGATGGATGCTGAGACCCAGCCAGGGGCAGAGACAAGTCAGAGGCTTGCACCAGAGAGAGAGGAGGACGTTCGACCAGAGACAGCCTGGCAGGCCTGGACCCAAGGGTGTCTTGCCCTCTTTTTATGATGTTGGCCTTGAAAGGCCCATGACGTCACCTCTGTGACCCTTGACGTCACCAGCGTTTGATGGACACTTTGGAGGCAGTTATGTGCCAAGTGGCACGTGTGGCTTGATCCAGAGGCCTTGGGAGGCCTAACGTTTTTCTCCTGGAGGCCAACGTTTCACCAGAAAGGCCTAACGTCACCCTAAAGGGGCATGACATCACCTATTTTGCTTGATTTAGGGTTTAAATTGTCATTTTTATGTAAAAATTGGATATTACATGTAAACTGGCCATGTCGGCCTTTTTGACCTAATTTGTAAATTAAAGGTTATTGTAACTGTATAAATAAGGGAAAAATCACTCTTATTTTTCATCATCTTTCATTCACACTTAAGTGAGGTATGAAATTGGTGCCCTAATTAGGGTTTATTGGCTGAAATTTGGTGCGCACTTCTTGAAGGAGGCTAGTTTTGGTGTATTTTAGCATTTTTCTTGGTGGAAGTCTTCAACTAGGCCTATTGCTAGATGATTCTTGCTAAATGTAAGTAAATTTCCTGCAATTCTTCTTCATTTGAATGGTTATGGTGTATTTATCTTGCATTTCTTCCAAGATTATGAAATTGCTAGCTTAAAACCCTAGGAGGCTAAAGCACATGCTATTTTTCTTACCTTAACAACTTTTCACCTACTAGATTGTGCTAGAAACCCTATTTTTCTTGAAACTTTGTGCTAAGGGCCTTGCCATTGCAACACCCTAGCATCATTTTCTTCATCTAGCCGTCATCTACTTCATTCTTGAGCTAAAGAAGGAGGAAAACCGCTAGGACCTAGGGTTACCTACTTCCTAGTGGCCATTTTCCCCCTAGGTTTTAGTGATTGAAGCCTTGGGTTACCAACACTTCAATCATTGACCTTCTTTTCTCTAGCCCTTGTATTATCATTTGTTCTTTCAAGATTGCCGTTGCTAAAAGAGACTCCATTAACCCTAAAAGCACTGATCTAAGCCTTGCACTTGATTGATTGATAAAAACTATTCTCAAAACTTTTACCCCAAGCTATCTACTAACTTCTCCTAACCCTAGAGTAGACTAATTAGCTAACCTACTTGCTGCTGTTACAAAAGTAAGCTACAACCTTCTATTGCAGCATTAAAAGCACCTAAAAGAAATTGTAAAATTGATTTATACACTAATTAGCTTCTGACAAATGCTAGGACTTTGCTATTATTGAGTGATTATTTTTGGTCATTTTGAAGCTCTTTTAAGGCATTTATTGTGAAGCTATTATCTTATAAACATTGCTGTTATAAAATTCTGTTTGCTTCATCATACATCAACTATTTCTTTTATTGATAAGTCCATGGTTTTATGAAGTACTAACAACAAGTTGTACTTGCAAAAGATATCGTTTTCTTGTTGCTTTGTTCTGGACATTTACATTTAAGCACTTCATCACTTCATTGGTTAAAACCTTGGGACTTTCTGATCAGTGTGACTTGTGAGAGGGGATACTTTTATAGACACTTTAACCTTTTCCTTCTCAAACCCCTAGGTCACCGGGGATGTCTCCCCTAGGCCATCAACCCTAAATAGAAAGAGGTATCTTATTAAGGTGACAGTGATAGGATAACCGCCTGTTACGCCAATTTTCCTCCCTTAGCCTTTTCCTTTGGGACAAGTACAAATTGCACGATAACATTTTGGTGTTGTTGCCAGGGAACAATGAGTCATTCCTCCTCAAAGACGACACTTTTCGGTAAGCCTTTCCTCAAAAAATACTTTACTTTGCAAAGCTTCCTTGACGACTCCATTGAGGGTGATCCCCTCATCCCTTTGATAGTTTCAAGAAAACCATCTGGCGACTTCACAAATGACAACCCGTAGCGGATGACAATACACACTTTCTTCTTCTCCCGTAGTTTCTATTACCCCTATAGATCCTCCTAAATGGTCTCACAAAGAAATTTTTGGCCCTTTGGACTTAACTAACACCCAATGAGGATTACATGATCTCCCCAAAGAGGTTGATTCCTAGATACCTAAATTCTCGAGAGAAGTAGGATCTTATGGCAACTCACATTGGAATAAGTTTTATGAGGGATATGAATTTCACCAATCAGGAAAAGAACAACCTGACACCTTCATGAGGCTTTTTGCAAGCTCACTCACCGGGAGTGCCAGAGGTTAGATTAATGGTCTCCCGAATGGAAGCATCAAAACCCTTGAAGATCTTGAACGAGCTTTCAAGGACAGATGGTGTAAAAAAGAAAGCATGGCCTCCTTTTACTCTCAATACCTCGAAGTTTTCAAACAAACAGACGAAGACGGTAGGGAATTCAATAATAGGTTCAACACTCTCATTAGCAAACTTTAACCCAATTTTCTCCCAAAGAGCGTTATTCTCCAACATTACCTTAACTCCTTTGAAGGAACTTTACAATTTATCCTCAAGGATCGATTACCTACAACCCTAGAAGTTCAATATGCTGCCTTCTGTTAGCGATATTTCTTGTCTCGGGATTAGGCGTACACAGGTCTGCAGTTTGCACAGGAAGCACCTGAGCATATCACGAGAGAATCCCATTTTGTAGCAGCAAGTCAAGCAAGCGAGCGGGCAAAGTTTTGTCTTCAGCAGTCGAGAACCATCCTCAAAGCAAATTGACGGTCAGAATCTTACAGAGGAGATCGACGAAATCCCGTCAGCCGTTAGATCTCGAGAAGTTGCGCCGGGGTTAAGCCCTAGTATGCAGAGGAGGAGTCCCGGGGGAGTCATCGGGATATTAGAGTCATCGGGGTTTCAAATGGTAAGAGAACTGAGACCTTTCGAGTCTCGAAATACCGACGGAGATCCTAGTCGTTGATCTTGGCAGGACACGCGTCAGACATCAGGAGGAAAGTCGGGGTCCAGTTCATCGGAGAATCGGAGTTTTCGAAGACAAGAAACTCCTGCATGTAGGAATCACGATCTGCGATTTCCTGACTAGATCAGAACCGTCCGTCAGCAACGACATGTGGCGAGAGATCCCGCAGAGTCACGGATCGGGGAACTGAAAGTCCCGTGCACATGACAACGGGAATCGCGATATCCCGATACGCGATTTCCTGACGGAGTTAAGGACCGTAGTGGGGGACAGGTGTCGGAAGATCAATCCTTGTAGGGAGACAACGCCAAGTGGCATCGGCATATCGCGAACTCGGAGGCTCGTGAGTTGGAGCCGCAAAGATTTGCGTCCAGAGTTGCGAGATCGCGAGAAGTGATATCTCGGCAAGCGCCGGTTAGCATGTGGGACCGCAAGAGCAAGTGGAATACAGGTGGCAGGCTTTCGCGATGGGGAGCGGACCGTTGACAGGTCAACGGCCATGAGCCATCGGGGATCGGAGAATCGCGAGTCCGGAGGAGGCGTGCACATTGACGTCGCAAACTCCGAAACCCCGATGGAAAGCTATACAGCTGTGGTCATATGGTAGTAGGTCACATGGACTATTGTATAGCTCGGATGGGCTAGCGCATAAGGTGCATCGGAGAATCGGAAATTGGGGAAACAATTTACACAGGGTCACAGCCCATGGTCACTGGGGAAAGGAAAAGAGCTGCGCGAAAGGGGCCAAAGGCGTCGGGTTTCAGTCACAGGGAGGCCCGTCACAACCTCCAGTTGCCATCGGACCGGACCTCGATCCTGGTCTTCGCTTGGAGTAAATGAAAGCAGGAAGGGGTGGTTGAAACTTCTCTTCATTCATTAAGTGTGAAGTATGGAGAGTCTGGTAAGCGGTCCGCTTGAGAGGGTCCTGTGTACCCATTCTTTCAGAAAAGCCATGCCGAGTCCTCGACTAGCCGGAGGAGATCTGCACACGCTAATTCTGCATTTTCTGATTCAACTACTTCCCCTGCGGGAGCCATGCGCAGTTAAGGTGGTGTCCGACAAAGAGTATTAGTATGAGTTTGACTGAAAGGACACCAAGCCTTGGGCGACTGGGCATGCCTTTGCTAGGCGTTTTTCTCTGAGTATATAGACTCAGTCTTGGTATTTTTGTAAGGCATCGATGGTAGAGCAGAGCTCCCTACTGTAAAGTTTTAACAGATATTCTAGTTTTCCGGGTATGCATTTGTATTTGAGATTTCTTGTTTTATGACAAACAATTTTCCTAGCTTGTTTATGTTTTCCTCTCATACCAGAGAGTTCGTGTTTGACTGATTCTCGCGAATTATTGCAGTCGTGTGATGATGAAAGGTTCATTGTTGTATGATTGCATTCCCTGGTTTTGCGTTTGAATGTAAAATGATATTGCCTTCGAACGTCTTCTTCTACAGTCTGTTAGTAACTCGATGTTAGTACCAGACCTCTTCTTTTCTCTTATATAAGTCTTCTGCCTGTCTCACCATATACTACAACTCACTGTCTGAAGTTTATATAAGACCTCACTCTCCCATGCATGCTTAGCCTAGTTTCGGAGTTGAAACAATATTGTTTTGAGTTGGCTTCCATTCGGTCACCCCATCTATAAACCAATGTGACATAAAACTGATGGGCGTCGGGCTCTGCTCCTGTTAGCAATCCAGGAGTGACTTCCGTCGCCAACATTTCTGGCGCCGTTGTCGGGGACGAAGTTGAGTATTTTCCCCGGGATTGAACGACAACGATTAGCTGATTCTGAAGGTGCATAAGATATCAGAACTATTGAGATTGCTGCTGTGCACTTGGCGACTCCATTGTGACGACTTTGCTGGGGAGAACCTGCTCTATCAATTGTGGCTTTCAGAGGCAGGCACACGTGGTCTGATCCACAGATGCCCCTAGCTACACCTGAAAACGATCCAGAGGTGGTTCTCAGAAAAGGAAAGGCCCCTGAAGACGAAGCTTCCACCGCCGAAACAGGTAATCCGCCATCTCCTTCTGTAAGAACTCCATTTTCTCCCCCTCAGCTTCTTGATAGACCTCCTTCACAAGTTTCCCGTTTCCTGAATTTTGGGAGTGTTCCTGCTGAGTTTTCCCCTCCTGCTCTGGGATTGGAGGGAGAAATCCTCGTCACTCCCCTCTCCTCTGAAGCTGTACCTTGGCATAGACCCACAACCACGAAAGATTTCCTCGCTCCTCCACAAGAAGGAGCACCTGCTGACTTGAGCTCGTTAGCCTTCTCCTTGAATCCCCTCTTTTTTCCACCCCACTCCGAGATTCATTCCCGGTAGCCCCTTCGCGAACTCCTCCTCCGAGTTCTCCTCCACCTAATATTCCTATGGCAGGAGCAAATCCTCCTATGACCGAAATAGAGGTCATCATAGCCGCTAGGTACACTCCTCTTGTATTACCACAACTTCTCAATGCCCTCCCACCAGAAGGATACCTAAAGCCGTTGCCCAAGTTTACAGGCGAGGGGGACATAACTGCTGAAGAACACCTAGCAGCCTTCTACACTTTCACGGATGATAATGTTATCATGCACACAGACGTATGGATGAGAATTTTTGTCCATAGTCTCCAAGGAGAGGCTAGAAAATGGTTCAGGGCCCTGCCTCTTGGATCTATTGATGGGATCAGAGCTCTAGATAATGCCTTTTTGAGATAGTGGGGAGATAAAAAAGACTTCATGTATTACATAACAGAGTTTGGGTCGTTGAAGAGAAAGGAAGGAGAGTCTGTTTCTGACTTCTCCAAGAGGTTTAATAAAATGTACAACAGAATCCCTGCTGAGATAAAACCCTCCGAAGCCTCTACAATGATCACTTACTCCAGCACCTTTGATCCTGATTTCTGCCTACTGCTGAGAGAGAGAAGAGCTGCTACGCTGGCCGACATGCAGGATGCAGTCGTGGAGGTAGAATCCAACATATTGGCTGTCAACCGACTCAGGAATGCAGGTGATAGAAGTACATCCAAGAACAGGTTGAAGCTTCCTCATCCAGTTCCTCTCCCCTGCCCCATCAGACAGATGAGACAGTTAGAACATTAAAATCACTTGCTGCCAAGATAGAAAGGTTGGAATTAGAAGGGAAGCCCATGTACAGAAGTCCCCAAAACAATGATAATAGAGGTTTCAGACGACCTGCTAACAATATGCCTCAGGTTTTCTCGAGGGAACAAAGGGGAAAGGACAGAGAAGATCAAAGGGTTCAA